>VXAD01009830.1:126714-159489 GCA_013399195.1 Dicrurus megarhynchus
CTGTGGCCGCAGGCGGCGGGCACGGAAATTTGGGTGTCCCGCAGCCTCCCGACTGGGCGCGGGGCCGGCAGCAGGCCGTGCCTCCGGAACCGGCTTCTCCGGCGGGGCGCAGGTACGTGAAGAGGGACGCGGATCTCCCGGGCCCGCCGGCGGCACTCGGCTCCCTCCCGCCGGCGTCCCCGGACGAGAGGGTGGTCCTGCTCGTCGGCCGCAGAGTCGAAGTATTGAAAGTCACTTTCCTGTCGAAACAATAGTTGCGCTAACGCGAAACAAGTATCGTGTTAGCTGGAATGTGCTTAAGGAGTCAACGGTAAGGATTAAAGAACAAATTTCTCTCAGGCAAATAATGGGGAAAGGGACAAAGCCACAGGCAGACCCTGGCATGGTGCTTAGGTGTGGTTTAAGGTAAACGCTTTTTTAGGGCAACTGCCGCGTTTTACAGCTGGCTGTTGGTAAGACGTACAGTTTGATCACATACTTCGTTATGTTTAGCCCTGTTTAGCAGATCTCTGAAATATCTCTTCTTGCAGATGCTGTCAAGCATGCTGCTTTTTACTCACACTAGTTGGTCCTCTATAATATTTAACTGGATCCTTTCATTCCTTTGACTGGAGTTGAGCTATAGTACAAAAAAATTCTAAAGTCTATGCTCTTATTGAGCAAAAACTTATAAACAATACAACATTTTAAAATTTTTACCTCCTTTTTTGTCTATGAGCTACTTTAGTAATTTTTTTTTTTTTTTTTTTGCAAGCCAGTAGTTATTCTGTGCTAGTGCGTTTGAGACATTTTTGATACAGAGTGCTCCTGACATCATCTGTAATTCAGCAAAAAGGTGTCAGAGTCTATGGACTTGCAGCCCATGGTTTGCTGGAATCTCTTGATTTTCATTTTTTGTATTTAGAAGGAACCCTTGAGCACAGTGTGACTACACTGCAAGTCACACTTCCCTTTGGCACTGCTTCAGTTTAAGCCCACTTAGTTTTTCAGAAAACTTCCTTAAATAGTAGAACTAGGACAAAATTGTTTACCCTGCACATGTATTCAGAGACACATAGTTTAAAGAGGGGATTTATTTACAGATTATTTCAAGATAGAACTTTTACTGTGAGAAGTAAAATACCCTTTCAGCTTACATATAAAAAGATTTCTGTAACTTTTAACACTGAGAAGAATCTGAGCCCGTGTGTGGTAAGGTTAGTTAAAAACAGGAGAAAAAATTGTCCTTCTATGCCCCCTGACTAGACCAAGTTTGTGCGGAACAGTCACAACTTTTATTCTTCAGTATTTCACATCTGGACTCTACAACAAGTGTCAAAGTTGTGTGTAGCCATGAATTTTTTTAATGCTTCCTGCAACTGGTTTAGGGAGGAGTAAAGAAAAGTTAGATAGGCAGTTATAATTAGCCCAGTATATGATTGAATTCTCAATGTAAATAAAACTCTTTTTCATACAGAATGAGTTTTAAACCTTTAAAATCAAGACAAGATTTTTCCTATTGAGTGACACAAGGTAAGTGTTGTCTCAGGGTAGCAGACTACTCCTTGTAGGCAGTAGCATAACAATATGTAGAGAAAGAAATCTCTTAAGTATCTTTGTAGCTGTAAAGGCTGGTTACTAATGCATTAGCACTATGACTGACCTCAGATTTTGAACTTTGTGCAAGTAGTGGCAGCAGGTTTGTGCCTTCTTTTAGATTTTGTAAAGCAAACAGGCTGCTTTAAATATTTGCAGAACACTCTGCAGCTACAGAAGAGTTTCTTGCCTGGGAATAGCATTGGGATTTTTGCTTTGAGGTGATGTGTGTGACTGCATTGGGATGCTTGGCAAAAGAACAAGCCAGTGTTGTCCTTAGCTACAGGAGGAAGTCCACTCCCTTTTGTTTTGAGTGGTCCCTTATCTTGAAGTTTCTCTTTCTTTGTGTTTGACCAAATTATTCCAAGAAATGAAGCAAGCTGTCCTCTTTTTGGAGACTTCTTAGAACTCTAAAATCTCATATACAGGAATGACATTTGTTCTCCTATGTGCAGTTGTTTGGGTTTTTTTTTTATTTTATTTCTTAGTGCAAGAGTATTGCATGAAATGGCTGTGAACAGAAGGAGAAAGCACAGGGCTGGAAGAAATGGAAGAAATCATGAGTAAAGAAGAAATCCTTGTGTAAATTCTAATTGTTGTCTTAGCTAGTGATTCTTTTTGTTATTTCCATTTATTTCAGCAACCCGTGTGGTTATTGTGTCTCCTCAGGAAACAGCTAGTTAAGCAGTACTATTTCTTCTTAGAAATCAATAGGGAAGACAGTCAGGTTCTGGCCAGAAAAAGAAGGCATAGCATTCCCTCACATGGTATGAGAAGTAACATGTCTAGAGGGTGGAAAGAATTACAGGATGGGCAGAATTAAGGAATTTAAGCACAGTTTTGTTCTTTGCAGTTCAAAACCCACAATAAAAGTAAAGTTCGCTGGAGAATAATATTCGGGATTTAAATGTTTTTTGAGGGAGTTGGGAGCAGAAGAGAAAGGAATTTGCCTCTACAGTATAGGTGAACTTAATGTTGGGCTCAGCTCAGAGTAGCTCTGGTCGTCTGTTCTGTGTCTTGGTCTTCCCTCGCATGTTAGCGATGCTGTACAGTTGGCAGATGAACAGATGCTGTGAGAACTTTCCACCAGAGGAAAGTTTAGTGGTAAGAGGAATGCCTTTATGCGAATGAGCTATGACAAGTTTGAGAATAGGGCAGATGAATTAGTTCTTAAATTTTGCATTTTTTTTCAAAGAGAAACGTGTTGCTAGAAGATAGGATAGTACCGTCCTACTGTACAGTCAGTAAATCTTCCTTCTCTGAATTTTGTCTTTTGCTGTCTGTTTTCAGTGTTAGTAGGTGTGCTGATACAAATTTTACAATAACGTTAGCTGTTGTCTTTTAAAAGAAATTATGTCTTTCTGCTTTGACCAAAAAAAGTCAGTTTGTAGCAACTCATATTTTGTCTACTCATATACAGTCTTAGAATGCATGTCCATGGATCCAGGGCAGCAACAAAATGAGTCTGCCTGTGACACCAACGTTGGTGTTTCTTAACAAGGGCTTCTGGCCTTCGCAAGTCATACACTCCTTTTTTTATTCCCTTTTTTTTTTTTTGGCCACAACAGAGAGATATAATTTCTTTTAAAAGACACAGCTAACATTCTTGTATAATTTGTATCAGCACATCTACTAAATTTGAAAGCAGACAGCAAAAGACAAAATCCGGAGGTGGAAGATTGACTTTTTTCACTTAGCAGAGTCCCATCTTCATTTGGTGAAATAATTATTCTCTTTTTTTTTTTAATATCTTTCACATCATTTATTTAATCAGGTTTTGACTTTATTTAATTTTATCTATTGTGGACCTAAGACCATTTCTTAATTTTTTTCCTAAATGTGCCTTTAGTTCAGGTGTTGTGTGTGATTTATGAGTGTCTCATAACAAACTAACTAAACTTCACAAAACCTGCAAGACTTGGGTAAATAGCAGGGTAAATACCGTCAGATGCATATTCTGGATGTCCTGGCTCAGTTTGATATAATTTTGGTGACTATTTCTGCAGCATAGCAGGGAGCTTCTCATCACACCTGTTCAGTCTTCACGTATTTCATCCTGGCTATTCAGAAAACAAAGTGCTAACAGCTAGTAGGCATTTGTAAAAACTTTGAAAGAAGTCCAGTACCTGCTTTGCATAGGAAATGTAGGCTTCAGAAGGAAAACAGTTTTCTAAGAGGTCTTTCAGCAAGGTAACTACGGTAAGATAACCCTTTCCATTTCTCCCACCCATATTCTTAATTCACGCATCTCCGATAACTTCTGTGACACACAGTGCGAAGTCTGTCCTGTCATATACTACAATTACTGATTTCCCACAGAATACTCCATTGAATTGATAGTACAAGGTAGAAAATTTCAAAACCTTGTGAAAAGAAAACCTTTTGAGCAGAGAGCTCGTAAATATTGTTAATAAAAAAATCAAATTTCTGTAAGAAAGTCAGTGAAATAAAAAACTATGTTTGTGTTTGGCAGTAAATAATTATCTGTTGAGACTTGATCTGGTAGGGTGCTATGCACCAGTCATTTCCACAGACTTGGTTATTAGAATTAGCCATGACATTCAGAGGAATTGAGCCAATACTTCATGTAGCAAAATACGACAAGCAGTTGTTCTTATAAATAATATTCACAAATTTTCAAGATAACCAGGAGATGAGAATTACAGAGGCTAAAATATGTAAGAATTTTAAAATAGAGCAAATGAGCAGTGAACTGTTATGCTCTGAATGCATTCTGAAGATTCTTTAAAATTAGTACAAAAAAAGAAAAAGCACGAACCCATGAGGCTGGAGTCCAGTTTAAATATCTGTACTATTTAAAACAGACACATTATTGGCTACTAGTAAAATGCCTTTTTTTCTTGAATGAGTGACTATAACAAAAAAGGTGTGTTTAGAAATCTGTTGACAGAGACCTTATGGCTACAAAGTCTTGTTTTAATTAACTAGCATGGTTTAGGGGGATAAATAAGATATTTCTTCCTTTTACTGTGTACATGTACATAACCCACTTCAATACATGATAAAATCAATGAGACAATTTCAATCCATTGCAGTTTTTTATTATAAAATGTATGCCTAAAATAACTCTTTTGTAGGTTTCATTCTTTTACCTTAGAATTTAGGAATTCAGATAACCATAACTCACTCAATTAAAAAAAAACCCCACCAAAACAAAACTGAACAAAGACTAAGTCGATATGTTTTCTGTAGATTTTCTCAAGTAAACCTTAAAAGAGAAGGTAGCTCCATATAAGCAATAAAACACCATGGGATTATTTTCAAAATCCACTTTGAGGTTAGCTTGCCTGGCAGTACCTGTGCAGACGTTCTCCAGTCTGATACTGTTTTAGGGGCATCTTTCTGTTACTGGGTGCAACAAATAATGCAATTCATTATTCTGGCTAGATTAGTCATGCTCAGATACTGGAGAACACTTACTGAGCATAAAAATCTTCTCATGTTTATAAACAGAACAGGAAAAAAAAAAATCACTTTTCTTCTGTTACTGTGTTGGTCTTGATGTGTTACCCCTGGGAGACCAGTTCAGCAGGTCTTCTCCAGCAATGACTGCCCAAGGAATCCTCCATCAGAAGTGACCAGTCACTTTGAGTCTTCTGTAGTGATGCCTATTGTATCCTTAGATCGGATTCAACAGGTATCTACCAGCCACACTGCTTGTAGACCCCAGAAACCTATTCTCTAGAGGCTGCTGGGTTTAACCAGTCGTACAGAGGGATGTGTTCTTTAACCTGTTCTGCATGAGGAAGAATAATTAACATGTGCTATCCACATAACTTTTATTGGCTAATCATGGTGAATCTTTCCTTTTTTCCTATGATTCTTCTTCAGAATTGCCAGTCTACTACTTTTTAAAACTCCACATTAAAAAAACCCAGAAAATACAAGAAAATGCAAAATTCCGGCAACAATTTCTGTGTCCCCAGCATTCCATCACTGATTGACCGTAACTTCCAATAACAAGTTGTATCTTTACTGGCAGTGTCTGCAATGTAGGTCATGGGATGAAGGGAAAGGAAGGCAGCACTACAGAAGACATTAGACAGCTTTCTTTGCAGTGAACAGAAAATGTCTGAGCCTAAAACTGAAAACCAAAACTTTCTTGGTTTGGCCTGAATCAGGATTAAACCGTAGTTAAAAGTCAGAAATCCAGATCAACCTTGGTTAATTTGCAAATTTTTTTCCAATAAAGATGTTCTCAACACAGTAGGGAGCTTCACTTAATCAGTGTTTCTTAGATCTACTTAGGAACATGCTGTTCACAGCAAGCTATTTTAAGAACATTTTAAATTGCACAAACACATTTGCAAGACACCTGCCCCTGTAAGAAGTTACCCAGGAATAGTAATTAACACCTTGCTTTAAAGTGCAACAGAGAATGTCAGTTAGATAGGGTAACAGTATATTAGAGGAACAGTAAAATGAAACAGAAAATTACACAGAATAGTTGATTTCATAAGTAGATTCATTAAAAAAAAAGTTTTTTGCAAAATCTTGAAGGAATAATGATGTGTTTTCAACTCTCCAAGTCCTTTTAAGACAGATAGATGTCTATATCGACTTTTTATTAATTTGTAACCAGGTGTAGTTGTGAAAGTGCCAGCTTGTAAACTAGTAAATTGTTATTGTGACAACAGTCATTTGTAGGTAACACAAACATATTTCCCTGATGTTATGGCTAATATGAACTAATCATAATGCAAAGGTAAGCATGGATATTGTATGCCTATCTGAGGACTATAGTGCAGTTACTTTCCTTGCAACTTTTGGGCTTTCCTATGTTGAGGAATCAATGTCTGGTTTCTACAATAAGTGGAAAATATGGGCTGAATAATTTGGACAACTGACAGCCTGTGAACTGCAGAGAAATCTATACCTCATGTTGTTGTTTATTTATCTTTTTAGACTTAATGGTTCATTTGGTAAACTGGGGAGGAACAACAGGTCAGTAATGAATGCCACTATGTGCCTGCAAGTCCTTTTTATCTGCCTTACCCTGCAGTCCAAGTGAAACACACAGGGTAGAAGTAACAAAAGGCTTAAAACTCTTAACAAATTACTGTGTTCTGCTTTTGGCTCTATACATCCTTTGTTAGTTACCATGACGTATGGATGAGAGAGAGGATTTGTTGCATGTTACGTGTTACATGTTTGTTCAGACCTAGCTGAGCCCCTAGGTCAGTGTATCACAGTGCAGTTAAATACAATTTTACACACCAAAGCCATTGCCATTATCATATCCCATGGCCATTCAGCATGTGCATCCTACACCATCACATACGAAGTGGGGATTTTCTTGTAGGACAGCAACAGTAAAGAAGTTATTTGCATGAACAGGACGATATGGGGAACATTTCCGTGTTGCTACAGCACATTTGAACTTTTTTGGTTGTGCCTTGAGAACTGCTTCTCTTAATCTGTTTGAACAAATAAAGGAAGTAACCTAGGCTGTTTCTTTGCCAATAGAGAATATACAAGTATTAGTTGGCTTACATTTTCACAAAACAGCATTTACGCTAGTTGTTCCACTTAAGAGTGTTATCTGTCATTTATATCAAACTTTGCTCCAACTGAAGCATGATTATTTTATCAAACAATGTGCTGAGATGCTATCCATTTACATCCCCTTTACTGTGAATGTAGGTACTAGCAGTATACAAGATACTCCTGAAAAAGAAATCACATCCATTTTTTGCATTATTAAAATGCTGTTAGAATTAGTCTTCCAGTGACAAAGCTAAATTTACTATAAGCTTATAGAATGCCCTGTTCCTATTTGAAGATTGCAGAATTTCCCATAATCACTGATGTCTATTCCAGCAATTTTTTAAAGATCTTTTTTTTGCATTTGGCTACACGTTAGCTAACTAACCTAATCAATTCTCATTAGAGAAAGAGAAGTATTCAGAAGACCTGAATTAATTCATGTTTCTTTTTTATTTTTATTTTTCATGGCAACCTATTATTTCCCATGGCATACTAATGCCTCACAGAGTGTGTTAAAAGGACAGAATTCATACAGGAGAGTGGAAATGCTATTAACCTCATTCTGGTTTCATTCACATTCTAATTTCCAAACATAAGCATTAGTCTGTCCATGCTTTCACCAAGTCACAGGCAAAATCCCATTTACCCAGAAGACTGAATCATCAGCTGTTGATTAATTTTGATTTTTGGAGTTTTTACTTCCAGTAAGGATAAGAGGTGTTCATGTTACACCTGTTTGGGATCCAAATACAGGGTCGAGAAATCTCAGGATCCTGTATTCCAAACTTCTTCCTAAATATTTTAATCTTAAAGACAGGTAAGAAGTTTAACATCTTTATCAGATTTACTGATGTCAGTAATTGCTGTGTTTGATCTTAAAAAATTACTGATTTCATTTTTTGAAAAATGCGCTTGCTTTCCTGCTTAGTCATGTGACTTACTTTACTGGTATCTCATGCAAGTTTGGACTCAGTTTTGGATAACAGGTGTGATGACTTTCTAGCTAATCAGAATTAAATATCTGAAAGTGTAGTATCACTTTTACAAGTTGACACAATGAGCAGACTTTTAGATAAGTTGAAGAGCTATTTGAAGAAATACATCTGTCACCTGCTGTGAAGTTTGAAACCTGGGGCTTTAGTCCAGGTAATTTTTTAATACGAGGGCTGACATTAAAATCACAGGGATTTCTTTCAGAAACAAGGACTACAGGAGTATTGGTGGATCGGTAGCATCGGATATTTTGGCAAGTTTCCTGTGTTGCTATCTGGCTTTATCTGATTCCGTTGGAATAGTTTTTGTTTCCATCTAACTCATAAGCAACAGGGTTTGAAATTGTTATTCATGTTGCAGACTTCACCATGGGAACATGCAAAGCGTATTGCTTAATTCAAATATTGATAAAATGTGTATTTTATTTATATCTGCATAAACATGAATGTAAGCGAATTAAATTAAACTGAAGCTACATTGTCTTTAAGCAAACTCCCTGGCCAGAATTTTTTGAAAGTGTATTGTTTGACACCTGCATGAGGGTGACAGCTTTTCCATTATCAGGTGAAGTTGGGGGTATTAATGGGTCAAGGTTCAGTGATGCATTGTTAAATACTGAGACAAACCCATCCAATCACACACCTCAGTTCTTGGCACAGGGGCCACCTTAAAGATTTCTGAGTCTCCCAGAGACTTGGAATTCAGCTAAATCTGAGAAACTAGGCCTCCACGGGATTATTAGTTCTGGGATCTTCCAAATAATCTTTCATTCATTCTCTATTTCAATCTCTACTTTCTTTCAGCATCCAGAGAAAGACAGATAATGAATCATTCCTCAAAAGACATAGTTTGTCCTGTATGTCTCTGTTATTCCCAAAGCCACCTGCAAAGAGTTAGATTCTTTTAAAGGACAAAAATCCCAATTTAAAGAAGATTAGTTCAGTAATTGAAGTAATATCCAATGCAAACATCAAAAGAGCTCAGGCTGATTTTATTTAAAGTAATTTTAATTTTTTTTTAGCTTGAGCCTAAACAACATTATTTTTGAAGGTGGATGAGGATCAGTCATACCTTAGCTAACTTCAACCTAGAGATACAAAGATTCACAAAGATTTGCACAACCATTTAAAAAAAAAAAATTAAATGCCAGAACAAGGCATGTGTTAAAAAAAAGGGAAGGAAAAGAAAAAAAAAAAAAAGCAGCATGTGTAGACCCAGTAGGCTCAATTAAAAACCCACAGAAATTAACTGGAATCTCTTTGATCAGGGTGTGTCTTTTGAGACCATGCAGGAAAATTTATGTGCATTAGGCTATGGCATAATCTCATAGGTTTTAGAAGCAAGGGAGAGAAGAAAAATTTTTTTAATTTACCTAGAAGAATACCCACGGAAAACTCAGTATGGAAGACTCCTTCAATTGAAGGAAGAGGACAGTTCTGCTCAGTCAAGTCCAGTTAGAATGAATAATGGTTTATAGTGTAATAAGTGAGTAAATATTTCTGGATGAATAATTTATAAAATTTGCTGTGGTCAAGTAATTTTGTGTGAGGGAAGAATATATGTGAGCCTTTTTAAAAGAAATATGACAAGGTTTTCCTCAATGAGTATTTTAAGCAGCTGTATGTTTTTCTGTTTCCAGTTGCTGCTTCTTTACTCTTGATACATTCCCATCTGAAAATTTTCACGGGAGCTAGGATTGCAGTCTCTTCTAGAAACTGTTTGCCTGCTCATTCCTTCCATCTTCTTCCTGGTGCAGAGTGTTTTCAGATTTTCAGAAATCTTCCAAATGTTCTTTGGGAACCGAGTCTGCAGGAAAGTTGACATGTCTTTGGCCTTAGTCTCCCTACAACTTGGAGTCCTTCCTGATTGTTCACCAGTCCTGTAGGATTAACAGTGTTACTCCTCAGCAGTGTCGTGCGTGCATATGTTGGGTTGGTCTCCTTGGAGTGAAGTATTTCTTTCCTTCAAAAATGTGCTTATTCTGCATTTAATGGGAGAAAATACTTTAGCCAGCACAATAAATGAAAATTAATTAAAATGCAATTAAGTCAATTTATGACAGACTCTTATCTTCAAAAATTTCAGGCTATTTTTTTGAGGAAATTAGGCATAGTCTCTCTATAATTAGTGAAAAATGTATTGAAATGGATCTTGCATGTCAGAGGCTGCCAAAATACTTGGTTTAAAAACAAAGATCCTTCAGGTAATGTCCCAAACTCCCAGTTTTATGAAGCTTCAGAATTTGTTTGTAGACCTTTACATTACCAGGTCTGCATAATTACAGGGATTAAACGATGCCTGTAAGGCTGCCTGTTTTCTCCTGGTGCTTTCCCTCACACATACTCTGCTACTACTAATGCCAGTGCAGCTTCTGGTTCTGATAGTGGGAGTCCTGTAATACAAGAGGCTTCAGGCAGCTGCCTTGAATACTGGTTGTCTAAACCTGCTCGGAGCAGGTCTATACACAATAACCAGGTGAAGCTGGGGGTTGGAAGGTAACTGTGCATTCTCTACTGCAAGGTTCATCCCAGTGAATCAGTATCAACAATTGTTATTTCTCCCTTCCTTTCTCCCTTCCAAAAATCTTAACCTCCATTGTCCGTGGGAAGTTTTGCCTTTGTTTCAAGATTCTTTTAAAGCTATAGCTTTGCTTCAGGGAGGTGCCGATTCTTTGTCTGATTTTAAGCACTTTTCATAGAATCACAGAATCATAGAATGGGTTGGGTTGAAAGGGACCTTAAAGATCATCTAGTTCCAACCCCTCTGCCATAGGCAGGGACACCTTCCACTAGACCAGATTGCTCAGAGCTCCATCCAAACTGGCCTTGAACACTTCAGGGATGGAGAGGCCACAGCTTCTCTGGGCAACCTGTTCCAGTGCCTCACCACCCTCACAGTAAAGAAATTCTTCCCAATAACTAATCTGAACCTGCCCTCTTTCAATTTAAAGCCATTAGCACTTGCCCTATCACTACATATCCTTGTCAAAAGTCCCTCTCCAGCGCCTTTCAGGTGCTGGAAAGCTGCTATAAGGTCTCCTCTGAACAGCATTCTCTACAAGCAGAACAACCCCAACTCTTTCAGCCTGTTTTCATAGGAGACATGCTCCAGCCTTTTCATATTTCTGACACTCCTCTGGACTCTCTCCAGCAAGTCCCCATAATTTTTATGTTGGGGGCCCCTCCCTCATCCTGATGGCCATGCTGCTTTGGATGCAGCCCAGGACATGCTTGGATTTGTGGGCTGTGAGTGCACATTGACAGGTCATGTCCAGCTTCTTGTACACCAACACCCTCAAGTCCTTCTCCTCAGGGCTGCTCTCATTCCATTCTCTGCCCAGCCTGTATTTGTGCTTGCGATTGCCCGGGCCCAGGTCCTCGCACTTGGCCTTTTTGACCTTCATGGGGTTTGCACAGCCCCACCTCTCCAGCCTGTCCAGGTCCCTCTGGATGACATCCCTTTCCTTCAGCGTGTTGACTGCCCCACACAGCTTGGTGTTGGTGGCAAACTTGCTGAGGGTGCCCTCAATCCCTATGTTTATGTCACTGGAAAAGATCTTGAACACCACCAGCCCCAGTACTGACCCCTGAGGGACAGCACTTGTCACTGGTCTCCATTTGGACATTGACCACAACTCTTTGAGTGCAGCCATCCAATTCCTTTTTGACTGAGTGGTCCATCCATCAAATCCATGTCTCTCTAACTTAGGGACAAGAATGCCATGTGTGACAGTATCAAATGCTTTAGGTAAGGTCAGGCAGATAGTGTCTGTTGCCTTTCCCTTGCCCACCACTGCTGTAACCCCACTGGAGAAGACCACCAAATTTGTCAGTCGCAGTTTGTCCTTAGTGAAGCCATGTTGTTTGTCACTGATCACCTCTTTATTTTCCATTGCCTTTGTACAATTTCTAGGAGAATCTATTCCTTGATCTTGCCAGACACAGAGGTGAGACTGACTGGCCTGTAATTTATCAGGCCTTCCCTTTTTCCCCACTTTTAAAAATGGGGGTCATGTTTTTCTATCAGTGGGAATTCCATCAGACTGTCACAACTTCTCTAATTGCATGGATAGCTGGCCTTTCATCTGCCAATTCCCTCAGGACATGCAGGTGCATTTCATCATGTCCCATGGACTTGTGCACCTTCAGTTTCCTTAGATGGTCTCAAACCAGATCCTCTCCTACAGAGACTGATTCTTCATTCACCCCGGTCCCTGCCTTTACCTTCTACAACTTGGATGGAGCACTTGCTTGTAAAGAGTGAGGCAAAAAAGTCATTGAGTACCTCAGCCTTCTCTATGTCTCTATGGTAATCAGTTCTGTTTCCATCTGAAGAGGATCCATACTTTCCTTAGTCTTCCTTTTAACACTGGTGTACTTACAGAAGCTTTTCTTGTTGCTCTTCACATCCCTTTAAATACAGGCCAGATTTAATTCTATCAGGGATTTAGTTTTCATAGAGTCATACAATCTGTCTGCTCAGACAACCTCTCTGTATTCCTCAGAGTCTGTCTCTCATTGTTTCTATGCTCTTAGGCTTTCTTTTTGTGTTTGAGTTTGTCCAGGTGCTCCTTGTTCATCCATACAAGCCTCCTGGCAATTTTGTCTGGCATGATCTCTCTTGGGATCACTCCTGAGTCTGGAGGAGGTGGATCTTTAATATTAACAAGCTTTCTGTCTTCCCTCCAGCATTTTATCCCATAGTACTCTACCAAACAGATCCTTCAAGAGGGCAAAAATCTGCTCTCCTGAAGTCAAGGTAGTGAGCTTGCTCTGCCCTCTCCTTGTGGCCTAAGGATCTTGAAGTTCACCACTTCATGGTCACTGCAGCCAAGGCTGCCCTGGAGCTTCCCATTCCCCACCAGCCTCTCCTTCTTGGTGAGAACAAGGTCCAGGATAACACCTTTCCCTGTCAGCTTCTCTGTCACTTGGAGAAGGAAGTTGTCATCACTGCATTCCAGAAACCTCCCAGATTGCTTTTGTCCTGCTGTTTTGTCCCTTGAACAGCTGTTGGGATGGTTCAAGTCACCCATGGGGATCAGAGCATGGGAATGTGACGCTGCTCCTGTCTGTCTATAGAGGGACTCATCCGCTCAGTGTTCCTGGTCAGGCAGCTTGTAGCAGGCCCCTGCTATAGTCACCTGTCCCTGCCTGCCCTTTAGCCCACAGCTGATTCCACTGGGCCTTTCAAACACCTTTCCTTTGACCAGGAGGATTGATGTAAAAACTACCTGCCCTCAGAATCCCTTACTGTCGTACCCAGGGCTCTGTAACCATTCTTGATACTCCTCAGGCTTCTCCTGGCTGTGTCACTGTTGCTGTATTGTGTGAAACAACAGCAGTGTGTAATAGTCAGTGGACTGTACAAGGCTCAGTGGTCTCTCAGCGACATCCCTGCTATGACTCCCCAGTAAGCAGCACCTCTCTAGAGAGTGTGTCAGGTCATCAAATGGGTACCTCTGAGCCTCTCACAAGTCACCTGCTGCTATCACCCATTGCCTTTTCTTAGCTGTGCTGGCTGGGATGTGGGAGCAGATAGGGCTGCCTTACTCAGTCTCAGTGCCTCTCCTGATCTGACGAGTCTTTCTTCTCCGTCTGCAGAGTGTTGAAGTGATTCTGCAAGGGCATCTGAGGCTTTGGGGAATTCCTTCTGCAGGTCCTTGCTGTTGCAAGTTTCCCTTCTTCTGTGTTATCACCCCACTTCCTTCTGCATGTGTTATGTCTTCTTTTGCCATCTCTCTTCTCTGCTCCCCTGTTGCAGTATGTTTGAAAATTGTGAAGAGCAGTCTGAGAGTGGGAGATGCTTTAATGCATCAAATCAATAAGGCTGTAGTCTGCTTGCTTTCCCCTTTCATTTTCTTACCTGGTTGTACTGAAGATAAGTTGAATAGTACTGCTGAACTTTTTAACAGGGAGAACAGATGAAGTTGGCAAGTCATTAAGAAAAATGCACTATCCCACCTCTGGTTTTATCAGTTATAATTACATTTTTTTCCTTAGTCAGAAAATGGTTCTTTCAACAGCTGGTTTGCTTTATGCATTTGGTATAATTTGATGTATTGCCAGATACTTAACCTGTTGGTCTTTGTAGCTCATAGGGTCTGTGGAAAAATCTACAATATATACAAAAGCCATTAAGTATATTACAATATTTACAGCTTCTTTTTTTCTTTCACAGTAAACTTCGTCTAAACTGAGCCGTGTTATCGAAGGTACTTTATCAGCAGATTGTCAGAATCTTGTACTGTAAGCTCCTCATGTTAATTCTGCAAGCTCTACACATCTCTGCTTTCAGTTTCAGAGGTGGATTTGTCAAATGGGATGCTAACTTCCAGCAACAGCCTGTTACTGCTGCAAAGCATAGTTTTGCTGGTGGTTTGAACTGATTAGATTTTGGGTCATCACAGCATGCCAAATCCGGACTCTTTGGGATATTGGCACAGCCAGGATATGCAGCTTTGAAATAATACTTCCCTTGGCCTAAGTCCAGACTAAGCTGCATTTCATACACTACCCTCCAAAATAACAGGCTTTGTTAGGACAGAAGTGATTGTGTGAGACATCAGATTGGCAGGTCAGAGAGCATCGACATTAACACACCCTGATCTTGTCTGCTGACGCTGCTGTTTAATTTAAATCTTGTTTATTTTATGTCATGTCGGAGTATAAAAACCCTCTACTGATGTGAGTACACATACACACAAACATTCTGCAGAATATGATCCCAAATATAAGCAGTTTTCAATTCAGAAAAAAGTATTGGAAAAGTTGTTATCTTAAGCAAGTGTGGAGATTATTGCAAAAGTTTTAACATAACACACTGACTTACAAGAGATCTGGTAAGACACTGGTAAAGGAAATTTATATATGAACATACAAGCTTCGTACATATTTATAAACTATATTCTAAAGGCAGAAAGAAAGGCTTAGCAAACACAAAATAGGCAAGTAAATATGTTTTTTCTGTACATCCACAACTTTTTATGGAACAAGCATTTGAAACCTACAATTTACTTTCCATTTTGAAGAATTTAAACCTTTTCCCATCCTGAGATAACTGAATGGAAAATTCTAGCAGAATTCACTGATAATATTCCCAAGTGGTAGATTTAAGAACTTTTCCTTAAATATAGTTCCAAAGGGACTCTTTGAAATGTAGTGTCACTCATATGTCTTCAGCTCTGCAGAGTTTTCTTAGAAGAGAGTAACTGGTGGAAAATAGGCTTTCAGTTGTGTGAGACAGCTTGCATGCTACTTGTAATGTTAATTAAAAACACAAGTGTTAACAAGGACAGCTAAAGGTGCTCTCTTGTGGTATTTTGAAATATGATTAAGTGCTTGGCTTCAGAGTGTTTTCTATTCTATTTGTGTTATATGGAAACATGTGCTTTTCTGTCTTCACTCTCTTTTTTGGAGGGTTCTAGGTTGTATATTTTGAAGTGACTTGATCATTGATAACAAGGTAACACCTGAAGGAGGCTACATTGTGCAACCTCATCTTTGAAAGATTTTACTGAACCCCAGCTTCTTCAAAGATTACCTACAAAATTTTAAAATACCACCATGTCTGGTGACCATGAATACACTTCTCTCATGTTAAAGATGTTGTAACAAATGTAAACAACTTTTCCTTTGCTTTTCTCCTCATTCTCAAAAATCTGGGGGAAAAAACCCCAAAACTACCAAAACTCCACAGTGCTGATACAACATCAAGGTGTCAGGTTTGAATGCAGAGTTTGAAAATGAAAATTAAAGATACAGTTGATGATTTCCACAGCTGACCACATCATCTATTCAGTAAAGCATATGTTTGGTGTTGTGAGTGACTGACCTAGTCAATGTGCTCCAGGTGGTTATCAAATGTCTTTACACTTATTTCACTCTTGCCATCCTGACTGCTGTATAATACTGGGTACATGATTAGAGAAATAAAGTATCTCCCATTCTTTGTTTAAAATAAGTGAAAAGAAAACACCAGCCAACCATCAAACAGTGTAAGTGTGCACTGTGGGCAGAGTGAATTGGAGGAGTCTGTCTCCAGTTTTGTAATGACTACCACTTTCCTCCTGAAAATCTGTCTCCTTGGCAAATCCACTGCCCCTAAGAAGACTGTCTGCAAATGTTTGTGTGAATGGAAATAGATTACAAGAAGGTGGCAGTGTGATTTCTAAGTATGAATGAAGCTGCTGATGTATTTTTATAACGGCAAATGTGTGTGTTTTAAATCTCTTTCTTTGGCATCACTTTTTTGTTTAGGTGAATCTAGGACAAAAAGATGGAACAAACAGAAAATGAATTTAAAATGAAGTCACTTGAGAATATGATTCTACTGTGGTGTATAGGATACAGCTCTAGATCAGCAACCCTCTCTCTTGGATTTTATTGATCCTTTGGTAAGAAAAGTCCTGAATACATGATCGCTTTGTGAAAAATAGTTAAGCAAACACTGTCTCTGCTCTGCAGCTGTTATAGGCACAGAATTAGAAACTTGGCTTTTGTCAGGGATTTTTTTTTTAGATCTCATAGCCTAAGGGGTAAAAACCCACTCACATTAGCATTACTGTACACCGTATGGTGAGACTGGTATTCAGACGTTTTACATAACAGTGTGAAGCTTCTACATAAATTTTCGGGTTTCTATTTTAGATCAAACAAATCACACTTAAAGATTGTAAAATTCCCACAGATACCTTTCCAAGAAGTTCCTTTATGCAGAGCTGGAGAGGAGGCAAGATGTTGGCATAGCTGTTGACCTAAAAACCTGCTATGCCAACATATTGTCATCTTTCCTGTCTGTTTGCGGCAGAGGGAAGTTATACATTGTAATGGGCATTTGGAACAGCTTTAGTCTTTATAGATAAATTGAAATGTCATTTTTCTGGCCCTGCTTTTGAGTCAATGAGGCAAGTGTTTATTAGTTACCTAACAACCACAGGAGGGACAGAATTTGACTTGGATTTTTTTTTGTTATGACAAACAGCTTAATGTATTCTGAAAAATTTAGTGTGGAGATGAAGAAAGAAAGGGGCTTGAGGGGGGCATTGGGGGGCAGGACAAGAATCGAGTGTTTCTTCTGTCTGACCTCTACACATTTGCAGAGAGGTTATGAGTTGTCTGCATATGAGTATTTCTGTTTACATCATTTTTCCTCTTCTGATTGTATTCTCCGTCCCTGTGTACTTTTCATGTTTGTTCTTTCTCTTAAGAGCCATCTAGTAAAGGGTGTTGAGCAATGAGAATACAATGGTAGTCGTATAATGAATTAGCATATGCTAATGAAATGTTGTAGCTGCATTTCACTGATCTGTTTTCAATACTTAATTAAGAAAAATAAAACAGTAAAACTCGATCTAGAAGGTCTCATGATTGCTGTACAGGGAACCTCATTAAAAATATAAATTCTATGTAGCAATTTCTTCATTCATGTACTTATTCTACATAAGATGTTACTTCACACCATTAGAATTTTGCTTTGAGAATCTAAAATTAGAGGCTGGATCATGAGTAATAGTGCTACTTAAAAAACCATGATGAAGCAGAACTTGATTCCACATTGCATGCACAAAAGTATATGAAAGTACACATAAAAGTAGTCCTCTTACACTTCCAACTCATTCCTGTCACTCAAGTATTGCATTTGATCTGTATATGAAAAAAAACTTTATTATGATTAGGTTATGTCATTGCCAAACCTAACTTTGGGATACTATTTGCATGCACCATAACAAAATTATTATAATCAAATGTTCTTTTTCCTTTCAGCTATGTAATATTCAGTTTTATTTAGCCTCTACACTTAAGCCATGTATCTGCAGTGGGAGTTCATTCAAGTGATCTCTAAACTTTTATATACAATCTATTGTATGTAACACATTCTAGTATTTTAATGTACTCATGAAGACAAACACGCAATAGCACACCAAATATAGTTGTAGAAAATTCCTTCATTCTAGTAAACATAGAGAATGCTCCTCTCCTGATCAATGTGGAAATTAATCTGATATTTAAATAACAAGGTCCGTCAGGCGAAAACACATTACTTTACCTTTGTTCTGAAAGCAGGATGCAGGCAGAATGGAAAATTCAGCTTCCCTATTGTGCCAAACCTACCACGGATCCACAGAGCAGCTGTCATCTTTCTTGTGGCAAGGTGACTTCTTGCTCTCAAACCAGTAGTGTCCCATTTTTTGAGCCCGTAGCCTGTGGTACTGGATCTTGTGCTACTGTTTCAATAAGCAAAATAAATATTATTTGGTTTCCTGAAAGGAAAATAATGGTGAGAAGATACTTAGCCTGTTAGAATGAATTAAAGAAAAATGGAGCCAGGGATTTGATATTGGAAAACAATGATTATGATCTGGTTGTTGTTGAGAAATATTAATCTTTGGCTTAATAAACAAGTTTTAAATAAGTCACTTAGAGTTATAACACAGTGTGATAGAGTATGTTTTTTGCCTTGAATTTTCTTGCTTTAGCATGAGCAGCTGAATTTTCTGGAGTTGTACGCCGATAGCTGTGAGCTTTCATGTAGAGGTATTTCTGTCTGGAATAGAGTTAATTTTCTTAGTAATTTTCCTACTAGCATGTACAGTGAGAATAATGTTGATTACACACCAGTGTTTAAATTATTGCCAAGCAATCCTTACTCTAAACCAGGGGCTGCTTAGTTTCCCATACTCTACCAGCTATGCTAGTGCATCAGAAGCACAAGCCAGAAGATGAGGAGGCTGCAGTCCTCAGCAGAAGCTGAGTCTCAACAAGATAAGAACAGTTACTGGCCTGCCTGTGAGGTCATGGAGAAAGAATCCCACAAAGTGTTAGGAGGCCCCAGACCAAAAATTGCCATTGCACCAAGAGGCACAGGCAGGGCACATGAAGAACAAATGCATAAATTCTGAGGGAATAAAGGCCCACAGGTCTTTGTGTGGGGTCCCTCAATAGATTAACCATGCTCTAGCTGTCCTGTTGCTGTACCATTCAATTATTTGGTTAATTTTTCCTGCAGTTTGATGTCAGAAACTCTGCTGTGAGAAACCTAGGGTGAAGAAATTTATTTTTTAACATCCTCATTATGTAGTACAGTGTTCTAGTTGTACACATGTAGAGCCTAAACACTACTGGGTCTTATGCTGAAGAAACTACATAGCGTAAGCATATTCTGTGATGGGATAGGAGTTATGGCAAAATCTTACTATTTCTGTAGGAAGCAACTGTGCTTTAGGAACAATATGCCTGCTCTCCTGTAGATACTCTAAACTGTCTACTACATCATAAGAAACATACTCTATAGGTGTACTTCAAGTAAAGTATAACTGATTTACTTGTTTTGTGCATATAAATTTAAAATATATGTTAAAGGTGATCTGATATGTTCAGAAGAATGATAAATGGTGCAGGAAAGAGCTGAACAAGAACAAGGAAAATTATCCATATCTTTCTTGCCAAATACAAGACTGGGCAGAATTATAAGGAAGGGGAAGGCAAGGGCCTGGAGTGAGATTCTGACCTTGCTGGTGTCAGCACAACTATTGTTCCATCTTTGTTTAGGATGAGGATACAGCCATGGAATTGAGTCCACTGGTAGCAAGGTCTGGCTTAGAACATCCTCTCTGAACTTCAATCCTTAACAACGCTCAGGTGTTGTGCTTCACTTACTTTCCTAACACTAGCGCTTACTCTGCTCCTGCTTTGCAACACAGGAGTAGAGGGAACTTGGAGGCTTCTTTGTGGTGATAAAAAAAGAAGAGAATTTTGTCCAGGAGGGAGCTGGGGAGTTAAATACGTAAGTACTCCACCAGGCAGCCCAGTGGGTGACCTTCATTAGTCATCAAGATTCAACAGCAGTTGGCCAGCTTGGCTCCTATGACCATAGAAATATACTGTGAATATATATCCAAAATAGGAAAATACTGTGAACTGGGGAGCGGGGAGGTGGGAGAGGTGAAGTAATTGAAAACTGGTAACACAAGTATCTTCAGAAAAAGAGGAAGCAAAGAGACTTGATTTTTCCAATGATTCCATTATTCTCTGGTTTGAATCTGGCACTTAGAATCTCTATCTGATTTCATGTGACTACATGTTCTGTATAGCACTGACTTTACTCTGCCCTGCTGCATGATAATTGCTAATACAATTGAGACACGCAGTGAGGCAAGAAAAAGCACAGAACAAAGGTTTCTCTTGTTTCATACTTTTGTGATCATGGCACAAGTAAAAACAAACTGCTTGTTTCAGTCTGTTGACTTGTCTGGAGAGTAGCAGTCAGGACTCTTCTGGAAGACAAAGGCCTATCCTCATCCAGATCAGCTGCAAAACATCTTTTCCAGAGGGAGATTATAACTGTTCACTCACAGCACATGCAGTCCTAGTGCATAAATCAAAACAAGAAGTAGTCCTCAGATGAAGCACTGTATTGAAAGCTGTTTGTCAACAGCATTGTTTGCTTCTTGTAATTTTTTTCAGGAAATGACAAAGACTTTGCTGATCTGCCGTAAAGAATGAAATTGGAAGGATAGAACACAAAAAGGCGAAGTTACATCTCAATTCAAAAAATGAATTTGAGTCTGGGTTGACTGCTGGTAAGAGTTCCTTAAAATATTCTCTTTCATATAATTTTTAGATTATTTTCCAAGAGCATGCTCACACTAGTACTTGACAAATACTCAGCTTTTGATAGCTCCATTGACAAAAGGTCCCTAGCATTAAGTATTTAGTACTTAGAAGCAGTTTCATTCATGTCTTCTGCCAGCTCTAGAGCATTTCTTCAGTAAATAGGTGCTAAATTGCATTTTTTTAGCTGTTTTTTGCCCTATTAAATCATTATTAAGATGAGGTACCTATTTAAGTTGCAGGAGCTCACTTTTTGTATTCACTGCTGCATTTGCGTTCTTTCAGAGCTAAAAAGATTTCCAATGCTGAAGTACATGCCTGACTGGAGAGTAAGAAAAAGGGACACAATTGAATAGGAAATGGAATGAAACTTACTGCCATTCCAAGGAGAGTAAGTTAGGCTTACTTGAGAAAGATGATACAAAGTTAATAATGGTACTAAAAAAAGTAGTTCTACTTGCTCAAGAACCAGAAGGGACTGGATAAAAGTTGGCATATACAAAAGAAAAGCTATTGCAAAGCTCTTTCCTCCTTTTCCACCACCTGATGAAACTTGCTTACATCTGCTGACCTGCATGCGTGCATGCATACAGGAAGATTTATTGGTTGATTCATAGGTAAGTGTGTGTGTGTTTGTGCAGTAGCAATTCTGAAATACATTAGTAAGACTCTACGTAAGGTATTTTTAAATTAACACAGCACCATGTCGTTTTTCAGTTATCTTTCCTACCTCAACATCAGTCTCTCCCAAACCACAATAAACACAAAAAAAGTGCACAAGCATGAATAAGTGTCTTTCTTACACAGCACAAACCCCCCTTGCCCCCAACCAAAACTACAATTTCTCTGAATAAATTCCATGTTTCTTAAACCCCTCTCTTACAGTCAAGAAGCTGGTTAATAAATGCCTAGCATTCATAAGATATTATCAATCAAAGCATAAGAAATTTCTCATGTCTATCTTCAAATGCCTCTTGTTCTTTTCCAAGTGTGTATCTGAACTAATTTTAATTCAAGTGGTGCCTCCTCAGGCAATGTACCAGATTTACAGAAGTATCCATTAGCTGGATGGTCAATCTGGGGTCCTGGCTACTCATTTATATAGATATCCCATTTCCAGGCACAATATACATGATCCAGCAAATTGATGTGATCATTCCTCTACCAGCTGCTAAACTGTTTTCCAGCAATATCCCAACAAACACTATGCACACTCCTGTGCTTCCATCTTCTGCTGAAACTTGTAGAATATGGTCTAAGAACTAATCTGTGTTAACAGCGCGTGGATGAGCATATTTTCAGAATGGAGTCATAAAGCAAGTCAAAATTTACTACAAAAGCCCATCCAAAATTTGGGTGGCATGAAGGGTCTCCAGTGCAGTGTGCCTTCTTCAGTGCAGTGTGAGCTGAGGGGTGACCTTACTAAACCCTCATTTGGGAGAGCTTTATCCAAGTGCCAGACCTGCTGAAACGATGCTACAAGATTGCACCTTATTTAATACAACTTTCTTTGACTTCAGGAAGAGTAAAGGATGGATGAAGAAGGGTGCAAACAATAAATATCTGTAACTTCAATACTGTTAAGGAAGTTTGCTTGAATAAATGTGATTTCATGCATACCGGTTACCTTGATCATGTCTCTTCAGTTCACGGCATGTGGGTCTTCAGGGCAGCAGATTTTCCTCTCTCTTTTCCAATGAGAACCGAGGGATAAGTTATTTCCTAAAGGAAAGTCTCCACAGAATAACCAGCACCCTCTTGTGTTCACGGCGCGCAGAGGCCAAACCCAGTGCCGAGTAACTCCGGAGCTTCATCCTGGAGCACCTTCCGCAGCCCCAAACCTGATATAACAGCAGGAACCTGAAGTCTCATACATGTTTCTCCAGTAGCTGCTGGCTATTGCCCAGACAGGAAAGCAGTAATTAGCATGGCTGTATGTACCTCACATGTTAACTTTCTCAAACACCGTCAGAAATATTCAATCTGAACAAGTTCTGCCCCAGTCTTTCTTTGGAGCTACCACTGCCTTCCCAAGAAGCTTGGGTGTCTCTCAAAATAGAGTTTACACCATGTCTTCAACAGAAGCCAGGAAGTTCTCAATGGCTCTTCAGATCTCCAATGCTTTACTCAGTTAAGGTTTTATGAGATAGAAATAGCACTAGAAATAGTGTAAGAGCAATGAAATGGCATAGGTAAGTCCAAATCAGAAAAAATATGCAGTTTGGCTAGGGTACAGTACTAGTATCTAAATAAAAGAACAACTGATGCAACCACCAGTGGATCAGTTCTCCAGCCACAAAACTGTCCCTGAAGTGTGTTGTTATTGTTGCTGCTGTTGTTGTGGTTGTTGTTGTTTCTTTCCTGCTTGGATTACTTTGTACAAAAATTCAGAATTGCATACAGTTTGCATACAGTTCTCTGCAGGAACTACTCAACAGCTGCAGAGTTTAATTCCTGAGGGAGTGGCATAAAGCTCACAAAGCTGTGTCAGGGGAGGTTTAGGCTAGGTATTTGGAAGAGGTTCTTCACCCAGACAGTGGTTGGGCACTGGAGCACGCTCTGAGGAGAAGTGGTCACAGTACCTGACAGAGTTCAGTAAGTGTTTGGACAATGCTCTCAGGCACTTTCTTGGGGTGTCCTGTGCAGGGACAGGTGTTGGACTTAATGATCCTTGTGGGTCCTTCCCAATTTAGGATATTCTATGGTTCTTAAAGAACCGCATATTTTTGCAGCTTTTTAAAATCCTCCTACAGAATTCTGTAGCATATAATGCCCTTACTGCACAGTAGTCCAAGAATCTTCCAGTACAACTACCATTTTCTGTTTAATTCTGTGGTTTTCTCTATGAACAACAAAACCAATCCAAGTATTTTGCAGATGAATATAACTGTATTCTATTAGGCTTGTATCTTACTTACATAGAATTTTGTCATCTTTGCTAATGGAGTCTTGAATAACTTTTCCATGTAAGAATACTATTAAAACGAGGTAAATTTGAATCCAATTTGAATTCACAAAGTGACAGATATAAAAAGCTTGTAGTAGGTGAATTAAATGAATGTAAAATATATTCTGAAGAACATGAGATGCAACAATAGTGCTGAATGCACTCATGAAGATAGATTTAAAGGATTACCATCAAAACGAATTAACTCAAAAACCAGCTTTGTATCCTGAATCACAGTGTTCCTTATGTTTATAATGAGGGTCAAATACTACATACAAAATCCTGCTAGATCAGCTCAAGTTAGGGCATGACCTATTCTGAATTCCTGTCATTTAATGTGTATCAGGAATACAAAAAAGTGTGGGTGAGAAGGGATTTCAGCTCTTGCAGCCTTGGCAGGGCACAGTGAACCCAATCTAGGTGGTGTGGCCTTACATCCCCTACCCTCCATTGGTTTGTTATGGAATCCTGTACCTGTACTAGTGTTTATAATAAATTGAGAGGAAAAAAATGTCCCCTTGTTTTCTGATACAAATAAATTAGTTAATACCTCCTTGATTCTGCTGTTTAAAAAGACAAGTTCACCATCTACTAATCTCCATGTGAGTTTAGTATCACAATTTAAATCAAACCAAAAATTCTGTGTTCAGATGTAGAAAAATATCCTCCCCTGATCTACTTCGTAAAGATTGCTCTTAATTCCATCAATACAAATGAGAGGTGAGGTTACAATAAAACTATGGCTTGTACAGCATCCTCCACGGATATGTCACGCAGAAAGTGATAATCTCTCACTTGCCTTTATACTTTTCATTATGTTCATAATTTTAGTTGCGTTTTGTTTAACACATCATCCTATTGTCATCATTAGTTTCATTTCTGTGATCTCTATCTGGCAAGGATGTGCACTTTGGTCTGAAGTGTTACCTGTTTTATGGATACATTCAAGAAGACAACTGCCAGTGTTGTCTCCCAAATTCACAACCAGAGTTCAATTATTCTTTAAACAATTCTGTATATCAAAGAAGCCTTTGTCTTGGCCTGGAAGATACTGAAGCAGTCTTTTAATGCTTAGTTATTGCATTTCTTAATTGACTCTGTGGTTTAGTTTCTTTAATTCCTTATAGATGTCATGAAAAGGTGATTTTTAAAAAGTGGCAAACCTCTAAACAAGACTTGTAAAATCTTGTTGCAAATATTCATGAACTCAATGACTATTCTGAAGGCTTGTCATGGTTTGACACTGGCCAAACGCCAGGCACCCATGAAAGCTGCTCACTCACCCTCCCCTGCCACAGCTGGGCAGAGGAGAGAAAAAATTAACACAGGGTTCATGAGTTGAAATAAGAACCGGGAGAAAACACTCCAAGGGCAAAACAGGCTCACCTTAGAGGTACAAAGTGAGTTTATTACTAACAAAATTAGAGGAGGCTAATGAGAAGTAAAATAAGCCCTTAAAAACACCTTTTCTTCCCCCAACCTCTCCCTCCTTCCCACCGACAGTGCAGGGAGACAGGGCATGGGTGTTTGGTCAGTTCATCACCTGCGGTTTTCTTCTGCTGCTCAGGGAGAGAAGTCCTTCCCCTGTGAGACCAGGGGGTCCCTCCCACAGGAGACAGTTCTCTGTGAACTTCTCCAGCATGGTTCCAATCTATTGAGCAGCAGTCCTCCCAAAACTGCTGCAGTGTGGTCAATCTTCCACAGGGTGCAGTCCTCCAAGGACCGGCTGCTCCAGCCTGGAAGCAGGGGCCCTCTCTCTCCACCGGGTCTCCCACTGGATCACAGCCTCCCACAAGGGCTGTGGGTGGATCTCTGCATCCCCATGGATCCCTATGGGCTGCAGGGGCACAGCTGCTTCACCATGGTCATCACCACGGCCTGCAGAGGAATCTCAGCTCCAGTGCCTGGAGCACCTCCTGCCCCTCCTTCACTGACCTTGGTGTCTCCATGTTGTTTCCCTCACGTGTTCTCACCTCCTCCTCTTCTCTGGCTGGAATTAACACTGCATCCCCACCTTTGTTTTGATTTTCTTCTTAAATATGTTTTCACAAAGGCGTTACCATCATCTCTAATTGGCCCAGCCTTGGCCAGCAGTACGTCCATCTTCGGAGCCATCAGGGATTGGCTCTGCCGGACATGGTGGAAGCTTCCAGCAGCTTCTCACAGAAGCCACCTCCAAGGGCCCCCCGCTACCAAAAACCAGGCTGTGCAAAACCAGCACAAGGCTATTAAAAAAAAAAAGGTGAACAAATGCATGATTGCTCTACAGAGCTTTTTGGAAAAAGCAGATAAATTTCTAGCTGATACAATAGAGAAGAGTGTACCTGAAAATTGTGTGCCATTAATGAATTCTAAATAGTCTGGAAGTTTAGTCTGGGGAAATGTACTTTAACCAGATCAGTGCAAGTAGACATGCTGGAGTTCCAGCTCCATAAGGGAGAAAATCAGCATATCTAGTGTGACCATTAGAGTTAATAAGTCTGTTGTGAAGAATGGTAGGGTATGTCTTTTTTATAGAGTCATAGAATCAATCCTTTGGGTTGGAATGGACCTTTAGAGGGCATCTGGTCCAATACATCTCTGCAAGGAGCAGGGACATCTTCAACTAGATAGGTTGCTCAGAGCCCTGTCCAACCTGACCTTGAGTGTTTCCAGGGTTGGGGCACCTACTATATCTCTGGGGCACCTGTGCCATTTTTTTGCCACCCTCATCATAAAATTACTTCCTAATATACAATTTAAATTTCCCCACTTTCTGTTTAAAACCACTTCCTTCTGTCCTAGTACAGCAGGCCCTGCCAAAAGCAGGGCTTATCTTTATTATAAGCCCCCTGTAAGTATTGAAAGACTACAATATGGTCTTCCTGGAGCCTTCTGTTCTCTGAACAACCCCAACTCTCTCAGTCTTTCCTTATAGGTGAGGTCTTCCATCCCTCTGATCACCTTGGTGTCCCTCCTCTGGACTCACTCCAACAGGTCCATGTCCTTCCTGTGCTGGGACCCCAGAGCTGGGTGCACTGTTCCAGGTGGGGTCTCAGCAGAGCAGAGCAGAGGGGCAGAATCCCCTCCCTCCCCTGCTGCCCACGCTGCTTTGGATGCAGCCCAGGGCACGTTTGGCTCTCTGGGCTGGGAGTGCCCGTGGCTGGGTCATGTCCAGCCTCTCATCCCCCAGCACCCCCAAGGCCTTCTCACAGGGCTGCTCTCCATCTGTTCATCCCCAGCCTGTGCTGGTACTGGGGGTTGTCCTGACCCAGGTGCAGCACCTTGCACTTGGTCTTGTTGATCCTCATGAGATTCCTATGGGCCCACTTCTCGAGCTTGCCCATGTCCCTCTGGGTGGCATCCTGTCCTTTAGGAATGTCAGCAGCACCACTCAGCTTGGTGTCATCTGCAAACCTGCTCTTAATGCCACTGTCTGTGTCATTGTTGAAGACATTTAACAGTACTGATCCCAATACAGACCCCTGGGGGACACCACTTGTCACTGATGTCCATCTGGATATTGGGCTGTTGACCACTATCCTCTGTATGTGACCATCTGGTCAATTCCTCATCCACCAAGCAGTCCACCCATCAAATCCATCTCTCTTCAATTTAGAGAGGAGGATGTGGTGGGGGACTGTGTCAAAGGCCTTACAGAATTCTAGACAGATGATATCTGTAGCTCTTCTCTTGTCACTTCACCAGAGAAGGCCATTGGGTTGTCCAGGCAGGACCTGCCCTTGGTGAAGCTGTGCTGGCTGTTTCAAATTACATCCCTGTTCTCTGTGTGCCTTAGCACAGTTTGCAGGACTATCTGTCTTTTCAGGCACAGAGGTGAGCACTCACCACCATCTACTCTCTGCGCCAGACCCCGAAATGTAATTTGTGGTTCATGGCTGGAACCCAGCAGCTGGTTCTTTGCTTTGGTGTGATCATTTCTGTGAATCCTGTAGGATCCTACAAGACAATCACAGGACCAGAAGAAGGGAAGTACTTCTGGGACAAAGCCTCGCTGCTGTGTGGTTGTTCTATTACAGTACTGCCTGCAAGTGAGAAGACATTCTGCCCCCCAGGCAAAAGAGGCAGGATCTCCAAGTTGCCATCAAGTTGATTACCACATACAAAACAGTATTTGCCATTTACTAGGGAGGAACTAAAAGAGCAACACTTGAATGCCTAATCAGTATTTGTTTTAATTCCCAGTCTCATTATAGCTGCTACTGCAGACAGACAGTGTGGAAGGACTCCAGCCAGGTCCCACAAAGCTTCTGCACAATCTTGCCAAAATCTGAAGGCCCAGACCTGAGCTGAAAAGGGGCTCACACAGATGGGGTGAGGTACTGGGGGAATGAAGGAAGGACCCGGGTAAGGCTGCTCAGGATCCTGAGTTCCTTTTTGTGCAGCCTCCCTTCCCAGAAAGGGAGAATCATCTCTTAGAGACCTAGGTCTGACGAGTGACTTGCTGGGAGTTGTAAGGAGTCACAGGCAAAGTATAGCTGCATGTTCTATCTTGTTCTGTTGTAAAAAGAAAAAAGAAAAATCCAATCCCCCAAATCCCATTCATCACTGTTAGGCTAACACAGTCATTTAGACGAGAGACAGCTGGGTGCTGAGAGTGTCATTCCATTACAACACTGCCACCTCTTGTTCTTCTGCTGGTTTCATTTTTGCCCAGCTCCAATCTGTGGTGGATACACCACCAGCAGAAAGGCATAAAGTCTCCACTACTTTTGTTAAACACAAACCTTACAAGGAAGAGCAACTGACTGGATGCAGAGTCATGTACTTCTATACAAGTTACAAAGAGGTAGAACACTTGAAAACATCCACATATTCTATCAATCAGTGTTGATCAGTGTGTAGCTATTTTCTCTGCTAACTCAAAGAAGGAGGCACTGAAAGAAAAGGGGTGGGGAAAAGGGGGAGAACAAACCAAACCTACCACAACAAAGAACCCCCAGAATCTGAGAAGCAGCAAAACCCACCTCAGGAGAAAATGTCATGGGATTTGTCCACTAAATGTGAAATATATTTTATCCATGCAATGTTACCTCTGTGACTTCTGATGTGAGCCTCAGTTGTCCTCTCAGTACATGCCCCATCTGCTATCCCAGGGGCTGCCACCCAGAGGCGTACATATTCCAAATGCTGGTTAATGAAAAGCAGTGCCTGCCTCCACCAGGAACACCAAGCCTGAGAATTACGTAGAGCCTCCTGGAGAAGATTTGGCTACAGATAAGTAATGTAAGAAGTTTATCATCTTTGTCTTTGAGTTTTGACTAGGTGGTCTCTGGGAAGAGCTTTGCTCTAGAGCAAGGTGGATCACACTGCCCTAGCAAGTACGACACGGAGAAAGCCCACAGATGGCAAGGAGAAGAGAAAAACTAGCTGGGCCTCTTTGTCCTGGTGCTTGATATTCAACTAGCCTCTTCATAGGGGTTGAACTACTGACACAGGTGGGGGTTCTGCATGGATTCCTTGATTTCTAGCACTATATTTCATTCTTGTTTATTTCAGATAGCAGTTGTATATAACACCCTCTTGAATTAACACCTTTTTACTAGACTTTTTCATGATGTCTCCCTATGTTTCAGTCTTCATGTGTAGAGTAGCTGAAAACATGAAAATGTTTTAGCCAAACCCAAATGCCTGGGAGCTGCCAGAAGCCTCCAAAATTGGTGAGCAGCCCAGGCACACAGCACTGATCCCCTGGGCTACGGGGCCAGCTGAAACTGCTGGTCAGCCCACCATGCAGAAAGAAATTACCTCAGAACCAGCTCGTCAGGAGCAGTTTTCACATCTCTTTCTAGCTGGAAGATCCAGTCAGAAAAGAAAAATTTGGTCTTCAAATGGAGTTGGCAGGAGGCAAGCAGATTTACGGTGATTGAGTTCTAATAGGATAGGACTTGAAGCCGCTGGGTTTTTCTACTTCATACTTAGTAAACTCATTAATTCTGAACAGTTATTGAATCCAGACTTTCTTGCAACTCTCTCTGGTGTCCAAACCCAAGACAAACCCTCAAAAACTCTGCTTCTTGTTTTGGACACGTTGTGTGTAGGCCCACCTTGGAAGTGTTAGTAAGGTGAAATCAAGAGATATTTTAATTGAAAAAATGGTGTCATTTCATGTAGTTGATTTCAGGACTGAAAAATACATAAATGCCAATTCTATCCTGACTCTTACAGAACAACTTTCTCTCCTCACCTATTTTTTTTAACCTCTACAATAGAAATAACTGTAATGTAATGTAAGTGGTCATGTATATAACCAACATGCTAAAGCCCTCAGGTTAGCGCACACAATATGGCAGAGAGTGTTGTCGTAATGTCAGTATCATGAAAGTAAACCCTAAATCCTGATTTCTTAAATTAGGTTTTAGATTTATAATTTTGATCTTTATGTAAACCACATTTATAATTAACCACTCTATAATCACACAAAACAAGAACTATAAAATCAACACATAAGCTGAATAATTCTTGATATATTTTAGTCCAATATTTCATGTCTCAGTCCAGTTCTGTGTAAATACACCTTCAGTAAATGTTACATGTAGAATCAATCCACACAAGCAGTTCATTGAGATGACTGTGGTACTTGGGGATGGACACAGCCCTGAGGGGACCATCAAGCAGTCAGAGTATGGGCTCTCTACCTGAAAGCATCCAGTACCAAAATTATACAGTCCTTTTTATTGTTTGTATGGGAACTGAACAGAAATGCTGAACAAATTATTTAATTATTCCATGAGAAATCAAGGATTTCTACAATATCTCTGGGAAATACCATAAAAACATCCACAAGCAGTTACAAGTTTACAAAACCTGACACTTGCCTCCAGCCCTGTGAATGCACTATCACACTTCTGCCCCACAGGCGTTACTCACCCACAGTCGCAAAAGTCGCAGGCAGAGCTGGCTACCACACCTGACTGCTCTATCCCTGCTCACTACATATCCATTTCTCTCTGTAAAGTCCTCCCTGAGCAGTGTTCCCACCAACTGCACTATGGCTCTTGCCTTAATTTAACCCTTCCCTCCTGACTCGCCTGCATACAGTCTCCCAGGTCAGTACTCCCTTGCCCATGAATGGCATGCCCCAGTCTTGTGGTCCCACCTGTTAAAATAGCCTTAGCACTCTGGGTGTTTTCACCTACCCTTTGTTTTGTCCTTCTCTGGGCTAAGAAGAGCTCATTCTTGTCCTGGAAAATAATAACTAATAATAACAACAATAAGCCGCAGCAACAACAATACCAGCAATAATAATAGTAGTAATACTGATGGCAAAATGAGCAGTGGTGGGTCTCTTCTTGAAGTCAGCTTCTTTGTACCTGTTTCGGTCAGAGTTGCTTATGTGCTCTTACTGTTTAGGAGTAAAGCCTTATAGAAGACTTTTTCTCACAAAACTCTGGGTTTCTCATGTAAATTTGTGCTCTCTTCAGCATGAAATACGAAAATTCCTGTATGTCTTTCCCCTGTGCCTGCCTTGGCCCATGGAGTCCCTCATCTCCATGCTGATAGAATTAAGAGCTGGTTCTCGCAAAGACACCCATGGATAAATTGTGACAAAAGACAGGCAAGAAGCTCCTTCGGGGATCCATCGTTTATGGGAATCAAACACAAAGTAACACAGATGATCCAGCTCATGGTTGTTGCCCCCCATACACTGCGTCCCCCGGACAAGTCCCTGCAGCTGGGACACACCATGTACTCTCCCAAAGGAAAACCTGAGGCCCTAAGCCTCTGTGTTCATCACAGTCCCTCTGGGTGCCTGTGGGGAGAGAGCAGACATCAGCTGAGCAGCACCAGAGCACATGAACCTTGGTTTCTAGTCCTGTCCTGACCTGGCTGATGGCACACAGGAACACTTGCAGTAGTTTTGGAGAAACCCTTTGTCTCTCCCTCTGTGTGCTAGAGATTCCTACATGAATTAAAACACCCAAGATACCATCAGAACATTGACTTTATTAATAGAGACAAAGGATTAAAACACGTTATGAGTTTGCTGAAACACACAGTGTACCTGTGGAGGACAGACATATTTATATACATCAGTTCATTGTAGAAACGTGAGCCATTTGGTCAAGATGACTAGGATATCCCCAGGTAGTTTGCAATGAATCCAGACAGCTTTCTCTCCGTGGTGGCCCTGGTAAAGCAATCGATTTTCCCCCAGCCCCACCCCAGCCAGGCTGGTACCAGACCCCTGCACACCACCAGTGTCTCATACAGGACTTTCTACAGCATAGGGTGAGCAAATCCAAACTGGATTTGGCCTGAGGCCAGCGGTGAGGGTGAACCCCACTGAGGGCTGTGGGCCTCTTCTTCTGCGGTGTGCCGAGCTGGGTCCTCTCAGAGGAGAGGCAAGAGAGAGGGGGTCAGGGTGCTTTGAACACACCCTCATCCCGCCCCTCCCCGCTATCCGCAACCACCCCAGGGGAATCCCTGCCCCCGGCTCCTCCGGCCGGCAGTGGGTGGATGTTTCCCGCCCGAGGAAGGAGCCGGAGAGCCCGGGGCACCGCATGGGGTCAGCACCGCTTCCCGGCACGGCTTGGCACTACTCGGGTCTGCACCGGGACGGCACTGAAGCTCCCGGGACCGACACCTCTGCTCCCAAGGCACGGCTCGGGATTTTCCTGGACGGACAAAAACAAGCGGGGGAGGAGGGGAGGGAGAGGACGGAGTGGGGCCGGGGAGAGAAAGAAAACAGCTCCACGGATGTGGGATGTCACGGACGGCGTTACATGGGCGACGCGGGGGCTTCTCGCTGCGTTTCTCGGGCGGAGGAGCTGCGGGAAGTCGCCGGCACGTCGGGGCGGCCAGGCTTCGGTGCCTGCGCTCCCGGCGGCTTGTCCCGGGGCGCCCCTGCTTACAGGCACTTGAGGAGGAAGGAATTGCACGAAGTCCCCCGGGGGCAGTCGCAGAGCTTCCCGATGCGAGCCCCCTTCCTCACGGCGCACTGCTCCCCGGCATCGCACTGCGGACAGCGGCCGGCGGTGAGCGGGACCGCCACCAGCAGCCGCCCAATCCTGCCCCGTCCCGTTTAGCGTAGTCCCATTCTGTCCCGTGCCGTCCTATCCCGTCTAGTCCAGTCCCATTCTGTCCCGTCCCGTCTCGTTTAGTCCCCTTCCCTTCCCTTCCCTTCCCTTCCCTTCCCTTCCC
>VXAD01009830.1:159703-280570 GCA_013399195.1 Dicrurus megarhynchus
CGGCACGGCACGGCACGGCACGGCACGGCACGGCACGGCTGGGCTCCGCGCCCCCCACCTCCCGACCGCCCCGGTCGGTGCCCCAAAGCGCCGGCCGTCCCTCACTCTCGGGACAAACAGCGGATCCGTCTCTGACTGCGCCAGGGGGGAAGGTGGCCAGCCCAGCCGCACCCTGCCCGCACTCCCTGGGCTTGTCCGCAGCCGAGGGCTGTGTTGATCCCGTGTTATGCGAGCAGAGTGGGAAACGCTTCCCTCGCCCCTTGGGGCTGGGATGGTTGAGGGAGAGGGTGGACATTGGGCACACAGAGATGAAAGTGGAAGTTGGGCTCGCAGACTTGGGAGACTAGGCTTGGAAATCAACACAGGGATCTGACAGGAGGGAGAGTAAGTACCCCGTAGGCTAAGGAAAAGCACGATGGAAGTGGATGGAAAAGTGATGGAGGATTAGCCTGAAGGAGTTGGGGGTGGCGGAAGGGGGATGTAGATAGTGATGATGAGCAACAAGCTGATGAGGATGTGAATGCTTGAATAGGGACAGGCAGGAACCAATGGTGTGGGGAGGCTCAGGGCCACTGAGAGCAAGGTAAGAAGCAGCATCAAAGGGCCCAGGATAAAAGTAATTGCTAATATGTCAAGCAGAACTGTGAATGGTGCTTGAGGTCAAATACCATATCACTGAACAGGTTCTTGGGGAGCATCATATACCCTGTGCGTGAAATTAGGCCACCTCCGTTTTGAGAGAGAAAAAGTGCTAAGTCCAAAAGGAGACTTAGCATCAGTGAACACATGTCATTCAGACCTTCCCACTGATGTTTGGTTCTGCAAGCCCAGTGGCCTCGTGTCCATGAATACTCTCACTGAAAAGATCTGCGGGAGGCTCAACCCTGTCCAGGCGTCATGGCCATGGTGGTGGCAGGAGCAGCTCTTCCCATTGAGAAAAGCAGTGGCATGCCAAGAAGAGCGTGCAAGATGAAGGACAGTGTTCAGCCTTCTCCAGCCTCCTCTGGGCCAAGGCTGGGGTAAAACAGCATCGCTGAGCAGCAGTTTTGCTGGCATGAGACATTTGGCCATCTGGTTGTTGGGACAAGGAGGCAGGGAGCTGCGTCTGCCTGTGAGGAGGATTCTCTTCAAGCTCACAGCTCTGAAGTGGTTATGGGGATGTTCCTGCCTGCAAGTCAACAGCAGCAGGAACTGGGCTGTGTCTCCTTAGGTGAAGGGAGGATCATCTGGAGAAGGGGAAAGCTGGAAAACCTTGTTAACAAAACTCTCCCAGCTGGTCATTTGCAGGGAAGCTAGGAAGGCGAGCTAGAACAGCTTGAAAAGTCAGCACACACAAAGTTGTTTAAAAAAGAAATTAAACAGGTTCAGGCATGTATTTTTCCAAGTAAGCAGGCATTCTTTAAAGGGAACAACAGGAGTGTGGTTTAGCAAGTAATTTTCAACAGCAGCATTTTGTTTGAGGCAATAAAAAGGCTCTGATCTCTCTATCACGTTGCTTGCCTCCAGTGCTGTGTGTTCACCTCTTGCTGTTACCTCCTCCCACACACTCCTATTGATCACCACATCCAGCAAAGGTCTAATTTGTAATTGCTGGTCAGAGTAGAGATCCTCTGCCTGTTTGTGTGGAACCTCCAGTTTCATTTAGCCACAGGGAAGGCTAAGATTTCAGATGTCACGCTGGTGGTAAACCACTCATAGCAAAGCCCAGGCTTGGCTCTCAGGCTGGAACAAAAACACAGCTGAGTGCAGTACTGAAAATGATGGGCATGCCAGAACAAAGTTTCTTACAACAGAGAAAGAACCCAGGCTATGAAAAATGCAACACTTCATACAGAAAGGCAGATATATGGCCTATTCAACTTTAAAAGCAGCATCTGTGAAGCCTGACCAAAACCTCAAACCATATTTCATAGTATGAGGATTACTCATGCAGTGTTGAACACACTAGAGATGCTCAGAAAATATCACTGTTTTCTTTCCAACTTGCACTTCCAGTAAAAAGCTGAATTTAATGTTAGCTACTCCAGTAAAATTATTGTTGAATGTGGAGGCAATTACAAATTTCTGTTTCCAAAATTCATTATATCTGTCTGGCTAGAGACACCGATAGAACTGTATAAGTTTCTGTGCCTGCTACTGTCTGTATCACACTGTCTCTGCAGACATCACTGTCCCTTGTTCCCCATTCACCCATTCTTGTACACTTTGTCTCCAGTACTAGGGGATAAAAAATCAGCAGGATTAATATCAGCTGGATAGCTGAATATTAAGTAAGAGTGTCAGAAGCTACCAGGGGAAGGAGCAGAAAAAGTGTCATGATACAAAACCACAAAATCACTGTTTACAATTACAAAAGGGCAGGTACTTTTTAGCAGCATCAGTAGCCAGTCATAAAACAGCTGGCTGATGGGAGCCTGTGGCACTTCAGAGTTCAGCTCTGGATAATCTGCATGAAATTGCATCAGACTTTGGGAACAGACAGCTCTGTTGTATCTAAGTACTAATTCAAGCTTCTCAAAGCTTGCTTTCTCCATGCAAATGTTATTGCAGACAAGGTACAAACAGAACACCACCAATGTGCATTAGCAGCTGTATATCAAATGGAAAATTTTGAAAGTCATACATGCTTTTCATAATCACATTCTTCCATCATGACCAATTAATTAAGTGTACTTCTAAAAGCAGGAAAATAATGGAGGTTTATGTTGACGCTGGTGAACAGTTCTGAAGCATTTATGTGTGTTCTAGATTTGGCTTGACATAGACATAGAGTTGGATGGATTTTAGGACTACTAGACTATAGAGATTAGTGTCAAGCATTTGAACAAGTGCCTCTACTGAATCAGAGACATGAAAATGGACATCTGGCTTTAAGTGGATGCTTTAAGGCTTTGCAGAAAAGCATTGGGCTTTTATAAGTGCCTTGTTAAATTGCCTTAATTTATAAACCACAGTTAAAACAAATAATATACCATCAATGGTTTTCTGAATCAAGACATTTTGTTGGCTGAAACCTCAAACAGCAAGGAAAATCTAAGATAAATCAGAGTTCTGCCACATCTGAAATAATGAGTCCAGAGGCATACTTGAAAGATAACATCTATTTCAGCAGGAGATAGCAATTCATCTTGATGAGTAATAGTTTGGAGAAAAGGCATTTAAATAAAAGATGGGTTCTCAGAACAACAGTCCATATACCAATGCCCACACAAACACTGAGGCTACAAACTCCCCATTAAACTAATCCCATATGGGTGGAAGAGTGGTGGAAACAGGTCCCCAGTGGCTTCTCCATTTCTGCAGGCAGAGCTATCGCAGAGGCTGTGCACTATCCACATCTCATTTCAGCCCTGGAAGCAGACTAATAATGATTGTGTTCCAGAGGCTCTACCTTGTTTGTTAAACAAACTGCCACCAATTTGATTGAACACCAAATTGTAGCTCCCAGGCTCCCAGCATCTTCCTTGTTGCCATGAAAATAAAAAGGAAAATGTCTATGGGTACAGTTTTACGATCCATCCTGAATATACCATCTCAGCCCACGTAATTTGAGAAGGAAACCCTTGGTTACTGAGAAGCTTAGCCCACCTCATTCACAGCTTCCTATTTCCTTCTGTAGAGGTGTTTGAAAACACCCTCAAGGTCACAGTATCAACTCTTTCGAACTCTCTGTAGTCAAACATTAACCTCTTAAATAGACCGTTTAAATAGACTAAATTCTACCACAGAGAAACAAAGATAAGTAACTTCCTGGCCTTCCCTCTTCTCAGGAGGGAGGCACACAGCTCAGAACAGCTATGCCCAAAGCAAGACTAGATGGGAGCAAAGGTCCCCAGGAAGTCTAGAGCACCACGTGTGATGTCCTGGTCCACCACAGTTTGTCTGCTTGATACGGCACAGCCATTTCCCTGGTTCCTTAACCTCCATCTGAAAAATCAGTGCCATCCCAAGTACCACCATTTCCAGAAAGGAAGTAGATTAGTGGTTGTGAACTGCTTCAATACTACACTGGAGAAGTTACGTGTACCAGAGAAGAGTAGGAGAAGTCTTGAAGTAGTCACCCACTGCTTTTACATTGCTCCTGCCCTTACAGTGGAAGCTACCTTTAATTTAGGTTTATTTAAAATTTCCTTTCATTCCAAAAGAGATCCCACTGGTAGCACAATGCCAATGAAAACTGAAACTTACTGTTGTAATGGCATCCATGTTAAACCTAAAAGGGAGCTGCTACTGCAGAAGCATGGACTCCTGGTGGCAGACACAATGCAAGAGCTCTGGGTGATTATTTTGAGATGGCATGAATAGATCTACCAACATCACCAAACGAGGTACAAGCATGGGGTCCAACTCCTCGCTCCTGCTGGCCCCACAGGAAACAATGTTTTTCAGCAAACCTCTGGGCAGCAAGAGACCCTCCCAGTGATGAGAACACCATCACACACAAGCAGCACTGCATACAGTCAGTGCCCCATACAGAGTGTATCACGGTAATATGCAAAAGTTTTTCCCAAATAGCTGTGTAGTGAAGGAGTTACTCTCTGAACTGCTGTTCTGCATTGAAGATCCTGCTCAGTAGCGACCGCTAACCAGATCATGGTGATAAGATGCTAAGCCTGTGATGATTAATTTAATTTGCTTAACATGTTTCCAAAGCTAAGTATTATTAAAGCAGAACACTCCTATTTAATCAGATAAGTGTTTTGACTTTGCTTGCACACATATTCAGAGGAAGAAATTTTGACAGATGTAAAGAACTGTCTTTTCAGATGTAACAAGCAACAGAGAGTTACCCTTCTCAGAAGCATCTTTCCAAACATACCTGCTTCTATCATCTGTATCCCATGATTATCTGTTACTGTCTCCAATGTGGCATGATTTAGTTACCAGTGCAATTGAAAGAATATATTCAAAATAAAAATAGCGTTCAGAAGAGATCAGACTTCTTAGCAGAAACAGGTAGTGCTCCTTATGGCTTTGGGAGTGACAGGTGAAAGTGACCCCCGTAATTAAGAAGAGAAGGGTAAGCGCCTGTACTGATTATTCAACTGGAGTAGGAGCAAATACAATGTGTCTTCTTACTGGAAGCCGCTAACACCATTTCAGGGTCCAGAACTCTTTTTCTCCTTGCTTATATTTTATATATACATTTATATATTTTATAAGTCTGTATTTAAAAGTAGGGTATTTTTAAAGGCATTTTAGAAGCCTATTAACCACAAATAATTTCACTTTACTTTCAGGATCAAGAAATCTTTGGTCTATGCCAGACATGTTCACAAACGTGTATAGTGAGACAAGAACAAGTGGCACAAAAGCACAGCTCTGTGCCTCGTTGGCAGTATTTAAAACTATTATTCTCTGCTAAATATTTAATATACTAAGAACATGCATGTAAGCATGAGAGTGCAGACCTACAGAAGTAATCTCTCTAGTGGTGCAAAACGCACCAGGCTTTGAATACATTTCATCTCAGTAAAAAGAGAGGGAAAACTGCTCTTTTAGTGCAATACAGAAGTGTGCAAGAGACCACACAGCTCAACATATACTAGGCTGTTTTCAACATTGAAGATCCTCATTCCAAAGAATTATTTCATTTTCTCTTTTGCATCTGTCTGAGACACAACTGGGAAGGCTGGTAGCTAGCAGACCTTCCATCCTCCTCCTGGATCCAAGGGGAATTCCTCTCCACACAAGCCTAGGAAGATTACCGCTAGCATCTTACCCAGGATGATCACTCCTCTTAGCAGTCCTTCCTCTCCCCCCAGGCCAGCACAGGATAGGACCTCTATTCACGTACACTGGCTCTTCTTGGATTTGACTCTCAGTTAAGAACATATCTGGCAATGGCTATCTGGGCTGGGAAAATCTAGATAACATAAAATCACCCTCCTATTCCCAGCTAGAACAGTATTTAGTTTCTACAAGGTGCAATGTTTCTGAAGAGAACAAATTAAATAATAGACACTGAATTCTTGAAAAACTTTACACTCCAACAAGCTACCCTAAATAAATCAGAATAACCAAAGCACTTCAGCATCTCAAAACTCCTTAAGTCAGTGGATTTCAGGCTTCTGTTCTGAGTGGAGCATTGATCCTTGTGGGGAGAACACTCTGTCTTTGTGAAACAAAAATTACCAGAAGGACCACACGCCAAGATGTTTAAACACTTTTGCAGCCAAGCTGTGTCCTCACACATGTTCTCAGCAACCTGCTGATTTCACAGATACCAGCACACACTTCCACTTCTTCTGGAAAACATTATGCATCCATCAGGTTCAATAGTTGTTTTGATTTCAGGGAACCATGCAGAAGAGCAATGTTTTTTAGATGAAAGCCACAGACAGAACAAGATGACAACAACTGCACAAAATCTGTAATTTCATGCTGTGTTGAAGCCCAGGCCTGCCCTTACAGCACTTCCCTTTCACAAAAATTATTTACTATCAAATGTGGGTTTTTCTTTGTTGGACTGCAAAAATACTTTGCATTTATAGGAGACATACAAAAAAGAATTAAAAGAAACAAAGGAGCTGATGAGCACCAAATATATAGCTTGCTTTGCACATTTATTTATATAAGATAGTGTCAATAGTTTCTTGTCAAACATGAAGTATAACGCTAGAACCTGTAATTTATTCATGCAATGCAGTTACGTAAGTATTTAAGTGACTAATCTCAAATCACTATCAAAAAACTGAAGCACCATGTGACAATTACAGTCAGTGAAAATAATGATGAAAGTTTCATTAAAAATAGCATCTTGCAAAAATCTTTATTTTTAATCACCGCAATATTGTAGTTAGCGTGCTGCCCATCCCCAAGTAAAATATAAAGAGGTAATTCTGATGATCACATGTTTAAGTTTACATCCTGAAAACCCCAAATTCTGTCTTCTTCGTGGGTGCATTTAGTGCTGCGCTGAGACTGAGGCCCAAAACCAGTCTTGTGTCAGCTGGATCAATAATTCCATCATCCCATAATCTAGAGAAAAACCAAAAACATAACAAACCAAAACTTTTAATAATTAAAGGAAATCAACATATACAGCTGGTATACTTGCAAACCCATGAAACTGGAAATGGTTTATATTAAAGAAAGAGGAGTAAAATAGCTAAATTTTACTTAAAACAATGGAGTCAATTCATGTTGTTCATCAGTGCAATAGATTGGTGTGCATTACTCTATGGAATTGTCTCCTAGAACAAAGTATACATTTTAGATAAGTGAAGAACATTAGACCTACATATTTGAAATAGATTCTTCATACTTAATCATCTCCTTAAAGAAAAAAGCCCTCTTTGCTTGTTAGTGTTCACGTGGAGAATGACCATCTGTCAATGACCTACCTTCTTCTATTACAAATGCTTGCACTTTAAGGATTATGTCACATCATTATTTACACTATTCAGGTTAAATCAACTGCCAGATGAGGATGATACAAGTGTTTATTCTTTCATCATTAAAAAGCCAGAATAAATTTCAAATATTTTCAGAATTTCTGTGGTGGGTTGACCTTTGCTGGATTGCAGGTGCCCACTGGGCCACTCTATCAACCCCTCTTCCCAGCTGGACAGAGGAGAGAAAATAAGATAAAAAACAACTCATAGGTTGAGATAAGGCAGTTTACTAAAGCATAAGTGAAAGTTTGCACGTGCACAAAGACAAAAAAAACCCTAACAACTTTATTCTTTACTTCCCATCAGCAAGTGATGTCCGGCCACTTCCCAGGAAGCAGGGCTTCAGCATGTCTGGAATTTGCTTGGGAAAGCAAACACTGTAAACAACCAATGTTCCTTCATCCTCCTTTCCTTAGCTTTTCGAACTGAGCTGAAGTCATATGCTATGGAATATCTCTTCAGTTAATTTTTTTCAGTGGGCCTAGTTGTGTCCCCTCCCAGAATACTGCTGGGGAAAAAATGTTGGAGACAGAGGCTTTCCAGCTACTAATGCAAAGCACGACACTGTGAGAGCCGCTGTGGGAAAATGAACTCCACCTCAGCAAGACCCAGTACAATTTCTTTCATTTATTTTACCATTAAGTCCATTTCTGAACAACCGGAAGATACTACCCTTCTTAACCCAGGCAATTAAATTATAAATGAGCAATTGTCAAATTCCCAAGTCCCTCAAATAGCTAACACTTGTAAATAGTCTCTTCGATAGTATCCAAAAATTAAGGTCTTTGTGGCATCAGTTCTCAATGACAGCTTCATCCTACCTAAATTAAAATCTATGTTGAAATTCCCAGCAGGCCATGAAACTGTAAATATTGTTATTTCCCCAGCAAGATATTTAAGCAAGATACCACACTGCTCATTGAAAACCAGTCTCACTTAAACAAACACATACTTTAATCTGCATCTGCAGAACATATGCACAGTATCTTTGGTTAAGACAGGGACGCTCCTCCTCCATCCCATCTTTCCCTAGAGAGACTTATTTTGCATTCTTTGTAAACTTACTTCAGTGTTGGCTAATGCTTAATTCTTTGTCTGTAGAAAATTCAAAAATATGAGAAACAGTCATGAATAGGGAGCCAAGATTGACTCTACCAAGAAAAGGCACACCCTTTCCTTTCTAACCGAAGCTCCATCTGCAAATTTTATATTGTTTGGAGATTATTTAGCAAAAGCTGTTAGACAGGAAACAATACATTTTGCACTCTTCTTTCAGTCCTAAATGTGCCAACCTCACCCCCAAGAGGACTGCAAACTGTACATAAATACATGCTGATAAGCTCAAGACAGCAGCAGACACTTCTGTTTTCCGTATTTGCTTTATTTTGCCATTTGCTGTGAAAGTAATAATCATCAAATCAGATAAAAATACTAAGACACTGACAATGTATGCTTTTTATTTTACATTGTGTATCTATCCTAAGATGCACAAAATGGAATTGCAGTAGAAGACACTTTTAACAACATCAGGCACAAGGGCTCAGGCTCAGCTCTAGGAGCATGTTTTCCAGCTATTAGATACACAAGAAAAAGGATTCCCAGCTCACAAAGAATGCTCTACTATAAACAGATCTTATCATGGTGCAGCTTCCCAAGCAGGAGACTGTTAAACTAAATGAGGCACAAGAGCAAAACTGAAGTAAAGAAGAAGAAACAGCTTGGAGAAGGGAAGACTTTGCTGCTAACTGGGCAAAATCAGGCTCTCTCTTTCTTGGGAGTGAAAATCAAATTTTGATTTAAGAAGTCTTGCACCACACTAGTTGTGGCCAGAACTCACTGACCCAGCTGCCAGGTCCCAACCAGCAGAGCAAGAAGTCTGGAAAAATGATAGAATCATAGGATGGTTTGGGTTGGAAGGGACCTTAAAGATCATCTAGTTCTAATCCCCCACCATGGGCCAGGACACCTTCCACTAGACCAGATGTTTCTAGAGCTCTGAGTTGCTCAGAGCCCCAACCAACCTGGCCTTGAACACTTCCAGGGATGGGCCATCCACAGCTTCTCCGGGCAACCTGTTCCAGTGCCTCACCGTGCTTGCAGTAAAGAATGTCCTCAAATGTAAAAAGGAGAAAAACTTCTGGCATGGCAAAAAAACCCCTGCTATAAACCCAAAACACATATATTAGAAAACTGTAACTCTATCTAATTTCTTCTCATTTCAGGATTCTCAGTCAGTACGTCCCTTCTAGTGGGCTAGTAACTGAAGCATTGGAACACTCTAACAGCCACACTCGTACCTGCAGAGAAGTGGTACTAACAGCAAATTCTGTTTCAGATGACACAAGAGCTCTCTGTATCATAACTTGGATAAAGTGCATGGTCTAAGCTCCTGCTGTCTGACTCCTGTGAGTAACTTCTTTCCTAACTGAATCTTTATAAATTCTAAGTAGTAACTCATGAAAATATTTGGGCTTATTTGGGCAATACTCCATTGAAAAGAATCAGAGGAACTGCTTCTTACCATACAAAAGCAAAAGCAACTTGAAGCTTTTTTTTGTTCAAAATAGCCGAAGAAAAGTGTAACTTGGTTTTACAGAGACTTACATAAGAGATGTTTGAATTTGCTTGATTTTTCCCAAGACACTGGTTGTAGCTGTTGATATACTCTAGCATGACAGAATGGCCAAGACAGTATTTCCTACACTTTCAACTTCACAGAGTGTGCATTACCAAAGTTTAATGCATATGCTTTTTTTTACTTCCCCTTGTATTTATATTTTGGTTTAGTTATGATGAATATAGTCAGGTTAATCTGCCAAAGGAATGGAGAAGATCCTCCTTAATAGTGAAAATAAAAGTAGTTTTGTGAGGTCAAATAAATCCCAACCCTTCTGTTTTCTTAAGACTGTGAAAGAAATCCCAACTTTATGAACAATCTCAAATACAGTAACTTCTATTTTGAAGCAAATTTTGGTTTTTTGAGTGATACTTTTTGAGTGATATTGCTCTGCATATAAACTTTTTTTTCCCAATAAATACCTGCAATTAACTTTTTTACTTATGAAACACATTGAAACAGAATGAAGGAATTCATAATACTTAAAATGTTCAACACATCTGCTAAGGGCCTGGAAGGGGCAGGGATGAACTGACTCCAAAAGAATCACCAACTTAGTGCAGTACCTTCCAAGCTGCAACTTCATAGTGATTACTGCTGTAATAACCACTTCCAAAAATAAAGCACATTTTAATGGCAGATTTGGGTTTTTTTTTCTTGTTTTTGTAACAACACAATTGACTTATATTGACAACCATAGAGATTTGATGTTGCATGGAAGTCAAGCTGCTTCCTGTATGGTCACCCCTGGCTTCTGCTTCTCTTTGTTTAAAGAAGACTGCATTCTCTGCTGGGATGTAGCATTAATAATTAAACTATCTATTAAAACCCCATTGCTGGAACATGAGTCACCCTACAGTCATAAAATATCTGTAACTGAGATAGTGTGAATAAAAGAAATGAAGTCGCCTAAAGTAAAACGCTTGTGTAATTTGTTAAGATGCAAACCACTGAAATCTTTTAAGAAACCTGTGAGCAGATTAATATAACTCATTAAAAAGGGTGCTGCCTAATGACCGCCATTAATTAAGACTGCTCATTGTGAAAGGTTCTAATCAAAAAATTGGTTAAAGTCTGATTAGAAAATACAGCTGCAGGGAACAGTATTGACATCCTGTACATATAGCAAGTTATCACTTAAAAGCAAAATGATTAAAGAATAAATAGGGATATTTGCTTGACTTTTAAGATCACTAGGGCGTTTTCCTTCTCTCTCCTTATTACTGCGAAAAGCTTGATTCAAAGCCTAATGAAGTCAAGTGGAAGGGTCACATCAATCTCAATGGCTTTTAAGGGTGAGGCAGACATTAGGCAGGAGAGCAGCATGAGGGAGCCTCCAACCCAGCTGCACAAGAGCAGCAATACAGACAGCAATCTTTGTGTTCATCTATTGTTTTTGTTCTCTCAGAAATGCAAAGCTGTTTGCTGGAGTTTCCTTGTGGACCTTTTTGATGGAGGGATCTTACAAAACAAAGGCTCTCCAGATTCAGTTTCAATTACAGCACCCTGACATTTGGTTGACAATCAGCTGTGTTTTTACCATGCTTGGAGCCGAACAGGAAGCATCCTTTAGAGCAAAGGGGACTGGTTACTTCTCCCTGGATTACACCAAATGCTTGCTAATAAGCAGCTGCTGATGTTGGCTGAGGAAAGGGTTGTCTCCAAGGTCCAAGGTGAGTGGTACATCCTTCCCCTTAAGTACACTTGCTGCAAAGACTGTAATCCACTTCATCTCATTGTTTCTGCTTGGATAGCCTACTCTACAGTAATGAAAACTTCTGAACTATTGATCTGAGATCTTGCTTAGGAATTAGATAATGCAAAGCATGAAAGGGCAGGAAACATGAGCATAGCCACTGAAATACCCAATTAACTCTACGAGAGACCAATTAAAAAGCTCTTAGACAATGCACACTGCACCTACTTGAACTGAAACGCGAGAGAAACCAGCCAGGACTGCTTTGACCTGAGCCACTCATACACTGTTGTCAAAAGCACTCCTTTGTGAAAAGAGGCATTTAACTTTCATTGCTTATAGCCAGATAAGCCTCAGTGGGATTTCAGCTCTGACATTTGACTTCATGCCTCAGCTGGGCTTATTATCTTGAGTGCAGCGTCACATGAACCCAACCTCATGCAATCCAGACCCACGCTAGTTTTCAGCCAACTCACATCTGCGCACGTCACATTGCCTTTCCAAGCGCAAGCAGTAAGAGGTGCATAACTACCCTGCTTTTTCAAATAAATGACAGGTCATTTAGCACTAAAAGCACTTTCTAACACCTAGGCTGGGCAGATTTAAGCTATTTGCTGGGGTGACTACTAGTTTTGCAACCTAACTTCACAAAATGGCCAGATATTCTGAAAACATAAACTGGTAGAAGTTGTTAATCAGAGAGCATAAAGCTGGTATTAAACACTCAAGTTTCATGTCTAAAAATCACTGGACATTATTAAAAATTTAAAATGGAGTATTTTTTAATACTAGTCTTAACCCTACAGGTAAAACCGCTTTCTCACACATTAGTAACTTACTGTTGTAAATACTGACAAATACTGTAAATCATCTGTTGGTTTTTGGGAGAGGGTAAGTTTTTACATTGCTATTATATCTAATATATTGAATGTTAAATAAATCATGAGTCTGAGTGTTTCCAGTGAATGCATAAAAAAACCCAAATGTAAAAAAAAATCACATTATTCATCTTCTCTGGGGTAGGGAATAATTTTAAATACAGACAGTTTGACTCATTTTTTAAATGTTATTATATGAGTGGAAAATTCTTCTTCTTAAAATCCAGTTATAAAAAATGATAACTCATATTTTTTTCATTTTTCCTTCTTGCCTTAGAATACAAGGTCAGCTGTTAAAAACTTCTGTGCTATTTCTTTTACTACCCATTAAAGATCAAGCCTGATGAAGGTATTCATTTGATTAAACATTAAAATTAACGTAGATTTCCCAGGTATAAATATCTCAGTTAAGATATAACTCAGTCATAAGTCAATTACAAGTCAGATATTCCACTATCCCTACAGAAAAGAGTAAAAGTAAACAGTAATTTCATATCTTACTTCTGATTGTGAAGAAGGAACTCTTCCCGAGTTACCCATCCCTGCTTCCACTGGGTATACATTTCCTTCTTACTCCTCAGTTTGAGGAGCAAACCCTGCTCTGCCATGCCAGTTTCCAGCCTGCCATGCTCTATTTCCTACACACTGGAATGAAGAGCTCTTGTGCTCTTGTGCTCTAAGAAAAGTGTCTTTAAAGAACTGCTAGCTCTAATCAGCTCCTCTGTCCTTAAGGACACTTTCCCAGGTGATCTCATCCATTAACCCTTTAAATATCTGAAAGTTCACTCTTCCAAATTTTAGGGTCCAGAGTTTCTCTTTGCTGGCTCGCAATCCTTGAGACCCCAAACTCAGCCAGGGTGTGACCGCTACAGCCCCGGCTGCTTCCAGCCACAACCCCTTTAACGAGCTCCTCTGCACTGGTGAGTGCCAGGCCCAGGAACGCCTCACCTCTGGCTGGCTTGTCTGATACCTGGACCAGGAAGCTGTCTTCCACATACCCCAGGAATCTCCTGGGTTGTTCACTGCCAGCTGTGCTGCTTTCACAGCTGACATCTGCATCACTGAAATATGCTACCCTCTACCGTCATCAGCAGCTGAGAGCCTGTGCAAAACAAGCTCTTGGATACCACAAGCAGAAATATGTGGAGGAACTTTAGCACTGACAGGATGAAACTAATGCAGAATAACAATCAACGGCCAAGAAAGCCTCCAAGCCACTTTCCACACGTATCACTTCAGGATACCGCCTTGCTTCCCTAGCCTAACTAGTTCCTGGGGATTTACTAATATTCCATCAGCCTGAGCATGAAATGCTGCAAAGGACTTCTCAGCAAACATGAGTATGCTGCACCTGTTAGCGTAGAAACACATAACCATGGACAGGTTATATGCCAGGTGCTTTTTTATTTGAGGCGCCGGGAAAGAGGGGTACAAACCCAAATCAATCCCCACTCATCGATTTCCAATGCCCACATTATATACCCTTCTCATTACATCAGTGTATATTAATCATTTACCCAAGCATGATTCTCAAGACCGCCTAAATAATCATCTTATTCATTATTGTTTCCACTCAAGCATAAGTTTCAGCCCCCCTTTCCCAGGTGCAGCTACACAATTAACCCATCTATCCTAATCTTCTACACAGGTCTAGATTTGCCCCTTACCATCTCAGGCAGATACACAGGTTCAGGCTTGCCTGAACAGAATGTCCACCTTGCTCTCAGGGCCTACTTTAGCTACTACAATTTAGAAACATTTTAACCCTATGCTATCATTCTGCCTGAGATGGTAAGGGGCAAATCCAAACTTGTGTAGAAGATTAGGATAGATGGGTTAATTGTGTAGCTGCACCTGGGAAAGGGGGGCTGAAACTTATGCTTGAGTGAAAACAATAATGAATAAGATGATTATTTAAGTGGGGGTCTTGAGAATCATGCTTGGGTAAATGATTAATATACACTGATGTAATGAGAAGGGTATATAATGTGGGCATTGGAAATCGATGAGTGGGGATTGATTTGGGTTTGTACCCCTCTCCCCTGGCGCCCCAAATAAAAAAGCACCTGGCATATAACCTGTCCGTGGTTATGTGTTTCTACACTAACACATGCATCAGCTAAAGCCCTACAAAAATTGCTATCATCCAATACAATCACCTACCATGACCATGACCTGAAATTTGCCAATGGCTTCAGGTCTTCTTGAAACTGCTGGCTCCTTTTCCACTGGCCTCTTCTACTTGCAGGATCCCACTAAAATAAATCCCTCCTAATGCACATGCAGCCACTCACTACATTGTTCAATAGGCTTTAGAAAGGTGACCAGATACTACACCGGGGAGAATGATATAAAACCTATCCAGAATAAAACACATAACATAGAAACTCCATCCTACCACATCATTACTTACAGAACCAGCAAAGTAATTCCTGCAAGCGCATGCTGTCTTCTGTAACAGCTCATGGTACCAGGTCCCAGAGGTAAGACAGACAAGACATTGGTTTGAATCCACATCAAACACAATCTTCGTTTTCGGTTGCTCTGTTCTGCTGTTCTTTAATACCAAGAGCTAGATGTCAAGTCCTGTGATTACAATTAAGTTTTAGAATAGTTATTTATATGTTACCTTGCACTGGAATAATAAGGGTTTCCTTCCTCCTCGAACCTCCTAATGATTGGCTCCTTCAAAGCTGCTTCATCTGCCTCAGACAACTAAAAAACCAGATAAAATATTCTTTAATATTTTCTTCTACAATGATAACAGAGCTTTATATGCAACATCAACCTGAAGAAAATGCCTACATGATCTCCCCGAAGATTTTTTTAATCTTTTAGCATACAATTATCAAATTTGCATGTTTGATAATAAAACTAAAATACCGCTTTTCAAAACAAGTGGGTGGAAAAAGGAGAATAAACATACACTTAAGTGCAAGAGTAATTGGTGATTAGCAGTTGAAAAATTACTGAAGCTACTGTAGTGAGAAAAAAATTCGGGTTGCCTTTGGCAAGATTTTTTAATAAAGTAAGTCTGTGCTATTGTAACACTGGGTTTCTCTATGATCCAGACTGGTCACTGTGTAATTCAGGAAACTTTCAAGTCTCTAACACATTTTACTGACGTTTAACTACTACTAATTATTTTTCTTGAACTTCTTTTTGGGTATCATGGATTTGGGAAAGTAAGACAGACAGAGATGGGGGTGAATATATTCTACCCAAAGAAAGAACAAGTCAAGTGTTGAAAAGGAATAACACTGAGATAACATGTTCATACTGCTTCACTGTTCTGATTAACTATTAATGATAAATATGAACAATTTTAAGACATCACAATAAAACCATTCTTATGGGATCAAGGCACTAATATAACCATAAACCTCATAATTAAAAAAACCCAACTCAGCAGAAAAGAGTGTGCAGAGAAACTATAAAATATTACCAAACATTATACCTCTAATTTTCAATTAAAATGTTGAAATGAGCAAAAACCTTTCCAAACCTCTCCAGACTTCTGCTGTTCCAAGCTTCATAATTCTCAGTCACTGAATCATTCGAAGATCAACTTTCTCTAAAACTGCCACCCTCATAATAATTGGAAAGACACTTTATCCTGACATATTTCTCTTCATACTCCTGAACCAAGGAGATTCCTGGTTGCTCATCTTGGGTAGAACTAATAGCTTGGTGCACAAAGTACAAAAATATGATGACATAGGAAATACTCCTCTTTTTGAGCAAGATAAGAAATGTTAAGAATGATCTTCACATTTCAAAGAGGTAAGCAATAACATTTCACAAATGCTTCATGTTTGTTAGTGCACTAGGTGGCATTGGGGTAGTTCACTGATGTCTCAATCTCTTGTACCCCCTCCTAGCTCACAAAATGACCAACTCCAGTGAAAGAGTAAGTGATAATGACTTTACTACAAATGAAGGAAGAAAGATGTACCTGTTTTCCCTCCCTTGCTTTTTGGTCCTTAGCTATTGTAGCTAGAACAGTTGCAGCTTGTTCCCCTCCCATCACCGATATGCGAGCATTTGGCCACATATATAGAAATCTTGGACTGAAAAAATGCATATTAAACATTAAGATAAGACATTGACATATTTCCCAGTGAAGAACTAATTCTCCCTCAACTACAAATTCATTTTTATGCATGACAGCATTACAATATATTGTTTTTTTAAAAAGGTACATGAACATACTTCAGTGCTTGCAGCATTGCATTTGAAAATTTAAAAATTCCATTCATTTCCATTATCCAAACACCTTTTTAAAAATATTTCTCTTTCTTGAGTCTCTTCAGCTAACATCCCCAACCCACTGGAATTTTTCTCCTAAACATCCCAAATAACTTCAATGGTATCAGGAACGTTGAAAAATGAAATTAAAAAATCACATAAGCCATGTCCAAAGGGTCAACAAAAAAATCTTTAGGGGTTCTAAAAATCTTACTCATAAAAGCAGGCTCATTGAAGTGAATAAGGAGTTTTTACACAAGCTGATATACTGTTCCTATGAATGCAGAATAAAGGACCAGCCTATACTGCCCAATGTTTGTTTAGGACTTTACAATTTTTCCACCAAGAACTGAAATGGGAGAAAAAGATGCCAACAGGTTTACATGTTAGAAGGTCTCCTCTGTCACCTAATTCAAGGTGAATCATGAGCCTTATCAGTCTCTACAAATGTCAGGCTGTTATTTACTTAGGAACATATTCACCAAGAACTGTTTTATTTTCCAAACAGCACAACTTTTTCAGGAGTTCAGGTGGTTTTTCAGAATGGTACTTCAAGGTTATGCTCTCTTATTTCTATCTGCTATCGTAATGTGAAGTAACACTTACCTATATGCTCTTCCACACATCCCATAATTTCCAGCTCCATAAGAGCCACCGATAATGACGGTTATTTTAGGTACATTGGCACAAGCTACAGCAGTTACCATCTTGGCACCATCTTTTGCTATCCCTCCAGCCTCATATTCTCTGCCAACCATGAAACCTAAAGAAATACATGAACAAAAGGCTCACCAGGTTTTTATTATAATACTGTGCCATATGTCATACTACGTGCTTCACAGCACACGCAGAAAGAACTGAGGAGCAAATCATAAGGCAAGGCCTTCACCAGCTGCTGACAGGCTGATTTCCAAACAGGCTGGAGATGTAGGTACTACAAAGCACACAAGAGGCTGTCTAGAATGCAGCCTCAACAATTAACAGCAAAGTCTGCAACATAGTGAAACCTCAAAATATTGATCTTACTCACCTGTAATATTCTGCAAAAACACAATGGGAATATTTCTCTGACAACACAACTGGATAAAATGTGTACCCTGTGGAGAGTAAAAAAAGAAAAGAGTAAGCCGTTAAAAGTTGGACAAGGGAAGCTATCACTACCAGCACTCTGAAGTCTGTGCTAAATCTTTCCACTGAAGTCCAGCAGAGTATTTCCATCAGAAAGTGCTATACGACTTCTTCACCCAAAGTTAACTGTGAAACATGCATTCATGGTAGCAGAATTAAGAGATCTCCAAAAATGCGTGAGCCCATGGTAAAACAGAAATAATATCCTTAAAAAGCATAACTACTAATACCGAAAAGCTCAGCTGCTGTGACTCAGCCAATATGCAGTTAAACCACAGACAGCTTCAGTGTGGCATCTGACATCGAGTTTGGTAAGACTCTAACAGAGAAATTAAGACAGTCAGTCAGAAAAACATATCTCCCCATTTTCTGTACAAAATAGAAGCACTCTCTGAAAATGGGAAAGGTCCACATACATTATTTACTCATGGCCCTGCCAATTGCTGTAATGTTTTCTCCTTTTTCTGAGGGCAGATGCCCTCTCCCTATTTACTAGCAGAAGACAAATTTCCTAGCACAGTTACAAATAGTAGATTCCAAGCTTCTGTTTCAACTTATCTAAATCAATAAAGTTCTTCAGGTTATTTATCTGCTTGCTAGTGAACAAAACAAAACAAGGTTATGTAGCACGACAACTGAGAAAACATCTAACCTCTTCATATATAAAACCTGCAAAAGTTATAAAAAGAAAAAAGATAGAACAACAATAAAGTATATAATCTTCTTCAGAGAAGCACATGAATAGCATTGTGATGATCACAGGAATAATGTACAACAATTCATTACAAAAATGCAAAGGAGAAAAAAAAGGAGTATTGCTAGAGTATGTTGCTTATAGAAGCAACATCATGGACAAAGGTTTTTCTAGAAGTGAATTTCCTTTTACAGTACTGATATGCCAGTAACAATCAGAAAATCAAGATTCCTTACATTTTTTTCATTGTTAGGAAAAGAAGTTGTAGCACTAAATTGTTAGAAAAATACTGAAAGTATTAGAAATACTTCAAGAGTTATTTTCTACTCGGAAATAACTGTTAAAACAAATGTCAGATGAAAAAAAAGTCATTTACTGCAGTGCTCCAAGCTGGAACTATTCCTTCAGCACATGAAACACAATTTTGTGTATTATTTTATAACAGCAATAAATCCAGTAAAATTACTTCCTATCTCCACATTTCTCATCAATGCTTCCTTTTTCTATATATTCTCAATACCAATTTCCTCACCATTACCTCAAGAAGCATGTTAGAACAAAACTGGCATATATAATTGCTATTACAAAAAATTCAACTGGCAGTTGTTTCTTGAAGAAATAAAGAACTGAAGCAAACAAGAAGCAAACAGACCAAAGTAAACACTTTGCCATACCCAGATACTATCTATCACCATCATTCCCTGAAGTCCAAACTGTAAAGCACTGTCAACTGTAATAAAATCACAATATTTCTTCATAGACAGCCTTTCATTCACCAAACAGGTATTTTAGCTCACAGATTTTGAGAGACTGCACAGGTTTTCACTCATTCTAAGACAGGAGATGTTGCAGCAAAGTATGAAAATTAAATGTCTGGTAAACCAATGAACTGAGTGCTGGAATCCAGGTTTTAAATTTTCCAGTTATTACAAAAACAATGATGTGATTTTCCGTAGTACTTCATGGTTTAGGTTAGGAATACCCAACAGGGTATTTGATGCAATCAGCATGGACTTGTAACAGCTCCAAGTCTCAGAGATACTATTTCAACTACGCTGTATTCACTCAAATCCCAATGCTATTCTGCTATTGGCCTATCTTCTTCACATCAGAAAAATCTACCACTGTTTCTAAAATACGGTAAATTATTTTTTACAGCTTATTAACAGCTTATACCTGCTTCACATTTACAAGAAAAATGTGGAGCCAGTTCTCTTTCTGTATTTAAAAAAGTTCCTCATTTCAAGAGCAAGTCGTCCAGCAGAAGTTTTGTTTCTCAATGGCAAAGAAGCTAATAATCTATCTATTTACCTTTTTTGCTGACTCTGAGAAAAGAACTCCATTGTTTCCAATAATTCCTACTGGGTAACCAAAAATTCTTGCAAATCCTAAAGGAGAAAGATCAATTTGTAAATTTCCGTATGTATTTATTTTTCCACAGCATATAAAGGTAACACTTTCTCCTGGTAGCAGAAACTGCCATACTTCTGAAGATAAATGTCATTAAAAATATTAGTGGGTGAGCCAGAATAAATCCAACTATAAAACTAGTGGGAACATATAGAGAGTAATTATATTTCTACTTACCTGTAACTAAAGTATCTCCATACAAGGCTTTGAATTCATCAAATCTACTTCCATCTACAATTCTAGCAATGACCTTAAGAAAAAAAAGGAAAAATAACATTAAGTTCCTAATCCTTCAAGGTTTTTAATTTGTTTAGAAGGAAAGACCATTGAAACATATAACTTGAAATCTTTACATTTATAGAACATCAAGCAGCCCACCACATAAACAGTTTGGATGGAAGGCAAAGCCCATTTAGTTTGTTAAGTGTGATTCATCTACATATTTGTAAAAAATGGAATTTCAAGATTAAGAATGTTCTAACCAAATAGTTAAATTACACAAGGAACAAGGTTTTCCTGATTAGTAGAATTTCAAAGAAAAACTTCTGCTTATATTAAACATTAATCAATAGCCTCTCATTTGTAAAGAAAAAATCATATATACTCATGAGTCACTTTCTTAGAGATATTATTATTTTTAGACTTGCTTGAGTTCGTGACATACAAAAATAATGAAGATCTGATTTGAGGTTTCTCTGCGATGCAAAGGAGCCATTTTTAATAAATACAGATCCACTGCTAGCAAGACATTTGTCAGAAGATATTTATTTCAACTTTAAAAGAACATAAATCAGAGCTATTCCAACTTTTGAGAGTGAAGTATGAAACTCAATGAAACTGTTCATCTCTTTTTCCCCTTATGCAAAGCAAATCCTAGTAATTTCTGCCAAACTTTTTAAGAGAGGTACACATTAAGACTCTTCCTAAAATACATACTTGGTTAGTAGTGAAAAAGGCTCTGAATGTGGGATTTATACAAAATATGAGGAAGGATGTTGGCTCAGATGAAGGTTCCAAGGCAGGTAATTACACTAGACCAGCAGTAGAATACAATAGTATTTATATGCAGATGGCAGAAGGCTCAATTGTTTGGTGTGCTTATACTCCATGAATCTTTAAACAATTCATCTTTCACAGAGTTAGCAGAAATAGAAAGCCATCATATCCCTGGGCAAGTCTATAGAATGTTTCACCAATGAGGAGTTCCCATTTCTGTCAGCTTTTTCAGAATGTTACCAAACTCTCATCCTTGCTCATCCTTCTTAAAAGTATAACCAAAAAGTATTATATTCTCAACAGTCATTGTTATTGCAATGGATCTGCTGGACAAAAATATAAAGAAATAACTACCCAAATCAGGTATTATCAATTATGACAATATAAAGAGTGATTTCCTGCAACAAAATGGGTGCACGTATGTATGGGCATACATACCTTGCATTAATACTCATACCTCTTTGACATCAAAGTTTCTTTTTAGCTGGTCGCCAACTATTCCATATATTTCGTCAGCTGGAAATAAAGGCTCTTCTGATGGTTCTATAGTCACCTATACCAATTTAACAAAACAATTTACTCAACAAAGGAACCATCAGCCCACATTATGAGTTAAAAATTCAAACAACAATTAGTTTGTCACCTTCTTTGAACACAGACTTCTCTTCACCAACCGTATCAAAATGCCTGTACTGGCTTGCCATTTTGTATAAAGACCAAGTTTCCTAAACTGAAGGTTGATAACAGTTTCTCACTTACTGTTACCTTTTTTCTACTCCGCATATATCTGCACACGTGCTCCACTTCTTCCATGTTATAAAAAAATTAGGCATGTCCTCCCTCCTACTTGCTTACTTTCCCCCTGCACCCCATAAGGCAGGCAGCATTCTGAAAAACTGGTGAAGATTTTTGTCACACAACTGAATACAACTTCTTGCCTTCCTTGAGCTTCTATTTACCCACTCATATCTCCTACTAAAATAAAACAAGGCAATTCCACCCCCATATGCTATCCATCCCATTTACTACGAGGAATTCCTAAATCAATACAATTCATTGACAACATACAGGTCTATCCATGTTGGAGTCCAGAATGCAGAGAGTATCTCTCTGCCTGTTTTTAAGCATTTAACCCCCCTGTACACCAGCATTTCTGACCTTTGTCCGTGGAGAAAGCTATATACACTCAGGGAAGAATTAGAATCTACATGGGTGTGAACTAGGTGATGGGATATTATATAAGATTGTCACAGGATGAAAAATCTAGACTTTTTAGGTTTGTTAATATAGTAAATAGATAAAAGCAAAAAACTTCAAAATGGAGGATAATAGTTGTCTTTTAGACCTTCTTCTTCTTCATTCCTCCATATCCTGCAGTAAAAGTAGTTTGGAATGACTGAATAAAAAATTCCGCAGTTCCTGTCTACATGACGGTGAATTAGTGAACATTGGTAGAAAAAAGAAAATATCTTTCATTTTAAGCTTAATTGGGTGATTTACCTTTAAAAAGAGTGTGAAATCAAGATGAAGTGGCCATTTTTGGCATTCTTTGCTCTGTGCTATGTCTAAAGCCCGGCTATCGGCTACATTTCTCTGATAAGACTTAGTAAACAACTATCCTCAAGCAACGAAGGCTGAAGGTCCCGTTCGTCTCCACGCCATCTGGCAAAAAGGCTTTAAAATTTCCCTCATCAAGCGAGATACAATTTAAGGCACGAAAAGTGTCATCCCCTCAGTTTTCAACTTCTCATTAATAATCCCAGAAAATGTCTATTCAAGAAGATCCTTTAGCAGGTATCTAATTTTAAGTCTATGGAAATGATCATGTGGGTTTAAAATTAAATTAAGTGTCTTGCAAGACTAGATTAATCTAAAAGTGCAATTCCTGTGACCCTGAAGCACTCTTCTAGTCACTCCACTCTTGCAGGTAATCCAAGTAGTTTTATCGGGAATAATACAGCAGGAATGTAATTGCAACTTCAGAGAAATCTTTAAGGATGAGAACCATAACTTCCATTTTCAAACATGTAAAATCATAGACAAAACATGTATTATATAAAATAAGTGTTATATCAATCAGGCTAAGATAAGCATTCCTAATTTCAGCAATGCAGTGTTTGCAGACTCTATATACTTACATCTACTTTCTTCTGGAGATTCAAACTTCTTACAACTTTCCTTGCCAGATGAAGTGCATGATTGTCATCCAAAGCATAATGATCTGTTACACCAGATTTTCTGTACATTAATAAAAATAGCAATATGAACACTTAGGGAAAAAAACCATAAATCAGGAAATGAAAACTTGAAATTTTAAAGCTGCTAAGACCTTGAAAATATAGATGCAACAATTCAGCTCTCTGTGTTTTATTATTAAATTACCTAAATATAAAACCCATGCCTGACCTTTTCTTCAAAATAGTACATTCAGGTTGTCAGACATGAAATAGCAACTGCAGGAAATAAAAAATCTAAATGACGATATAAAATATAACAAGCATTGTTCAAATGCAGCAAAAATTCATTTCAATTATAAAGAAAAACATGTTTACAAAAATGGCATGAACTGCCCTTCAAAATAATTCTTTATTCACTTCAGCAAACTGAAGTAACAAATAAGCATTTATTATACAGCAATACATAACTTACTGTGCAGTAATACCTAATTTTGCTTATTATTAATTGCAGAGCTTCAAAGTGCATCGATTTTTTTTGTTTGATAACAAGCATTTTTTTTACAAAAAGCACAAGCTATTTTGATCTTGCTTGTAGTGAATTCTATGCAGCAGAGAAGAAAGATACAATCTGCAAAATGTATTATCTTTCTCAATACATATTATTCTATTAACACTCAGTATTAAAATACTCCACATTATGCATGATGCTGCAAAAATGCAAGACGTGAGTATTTTAAAGCAGTAAATGAAGGAAGCAATCCTAACTAGAGTAACACAATGTAACTGTGACATTCTAACAATAAAACGATCTGTCAGTACCAGATAACAACACAGAAATTATTTTTAAAATGTAAATACAGCTTAAGAAAGCTCTAAAACTAAACTAAACTAAACTAAACTAAACTAAACTAAAATAAAATAAAATATAATAAGGGAAGGGCAAGGGAAGTGGAAGGGCAAAGGGAAGTCTAAAATATAGAAGAAATTAACTCTGGGAAAATATTTCTTTAAACCTGCAGTGAAGATCTGCCCCTCCAAGATCCTCTGCTGATACCTGTTCACCTGTTGCTGCTTTAACCTACCACAAGAAAAGGAAAATGAGCTTCACAGTTGACACTTGTCTTGTATTAATATTTATACTATCTTAGGTACAGCAATAACGGAGATCATTGCAAATGCTTCTTCATTAATCATATTTCCCTGCTTACTCTCTCTCAGAGCATCAGAATGTGACAACACAGAATCTTGTCAAAATTATTTTTTTTCTTTGGCTTTGCATCCTTACTTTAACATTAATATGTAGTTTTTATTGACAAAGACACTCCCTGCTGTTCTATTTACTGCTGTGTCCATCATTAGTGGGAATATACTTACGCATCCTTTAGATTCATAAACATGCTTTTTCACAAGAATTTTCTCAGCACTTAACACAGAATTTCAAATGGGTTATTTCCATGCATTGTTTCAAGCAAACAATACCCCAGCTGAAACTAAGCATTTTTCAATTTTGCTTTCTCTAACAAGAACTCTTCCGTGAATTTTAACTTACTCATTTTAAATATTAGCCATAAAACAACCACTAGCAGTTTTTTATTTTCTAAACCTTCCAGTAAACACACAATAATTTATTAATAACAATTTTCTTTAAAAGAGCATACCAGTGGCATGTAACTGTTTGGATCAAGTATGATGTGTCCATAAAAGTACCTGGACTGCACAATCCAAAGCCTAGATCTGTGTCATCTTAGACCTGAAAGGGTAGTTTAAGAGTGAATGGTCTCCTTCTTAGAACAAAGCAGTATAATTTACTACTGGGGTTAAAAAAAACCCCAGAAGACTTCTTGAGGCATTTCCACTCTACAGTAAGTGCTTTGAAAAGGATTCCTTGAAAGCTGGTGAAACCATTATTCATCATCCACAGAGAGTACAGAGGTAGAGTACAAGCAAGGGAAGAGAAAACTATCATCATTTCCAAACCAGATTTCAGTTTTCAAGTTTCATGTCTAAAAACAATGCACACTAATTGTATAAATATATATATATTCTCACACACACACTTCCAAACTGTCAAGTTTGCAAATTTAAGTATAGATATCTCTTCAACAGCAGGATTTTTGCTTTGAAATTTGAATTACCCATGGAATATGAAGGTGTGGCATACTAATTAATGGAAAGTTTCTGTCAGAGACATAACTAACTTAAGTCTTCATTAAACAGTGAACATAAGAACATAGTTTTAAAAGAAGCTAGGAAGATTTCTTCACTGAAAGGGTTACGCAGCACTGGAACAGGCTGCCCAGGGTAGTGGTTGAGTCACCATCCCTGGAAGTATTTAAACACATATAGATGTGACAGTTAAGGGGCATGGTTTAGTGGTGCATTTGGCAGTGCGAGGTTAATGCCCAGACTCAATGATCTTTAGGGTGTATTTTAATATAAGTGATTCTACCATTTGATTATATGATTTTATTTTATGATTGTATGAAATAATTACATAAATATCTCTTTATGCAACCAGTTATAACATATTGTTAACTACTCCAGAACTTGGCACAAAGCTGAATAGCACAATAATTTACATTAGCACAGAAATCCAGAGACTAATTTTAAGATATTTTACAAAAATGGCTTTTTTTCTTTTTTCCACAGAGATGAAGTTTTCCTTCTCCAAATCACAGTATCGGAGCTGTGGGCTCTGTCTGCCACCATGTGAAATTGCAAAGTTTAACTCCTCTGCTCAAAGCAGGGTCAACCAGAGAAGGTTGCTAACGACCACGTAATGACCATGACTTTTGAATATCTCAAGGATGGAGACTCTACAAACTCTCTGGACAACTTGGTTTGGCATGACCATCCTTGCAGTAAAGAAGTGTTTTCTTATGACTAAACAGAACTTCCTGTATTTCAGTTTGTTCCTGGCAGCCTCTTGACCTACCACTGGGCACCAGTGAGAAGCTTGGCTTTACTATCTTTACTCCCCCTCGCAAGGTACGGATAGATTTGCCCTAAGATGTGTTTTTACCAGATTGAAAGGTCCCATCTCTCTGACTCTCCTCATTTCACAGATGCTCCAGCCCTTTCACCATCTTCATGGAACTTCACTGACTCACTCAAGCTTATTCTGGAGAGCCCAGAGCTGGACGCTGCAGCCCCAATGTGTCTTATGAGGGCTGAGTACATGAGGAGTATTTGCTCCATCACCTTTCCAGATACAGCAGTGGAACAGAGCATTCTACAAACTAGTTTTAAGTAACAGTTAAAGTTACTTGGAGTTAGTGGTTGAAGTTACCTTAAAGTTCATTAGATTCTAACAGACTGCAATTAAGAGCCTCAACAAGATATGTGGGCATTTTCAAAGCCTGTTCAAGCTACTTCAGCTAGAAATGATTAAAAGCAATAACCACAAACTTTAGACATAATATGCATTTCCTACAACAGATGACACCAATATGTAGAAAAGTCCCCAGTATATAAATACACATGAATTTGAAAAACTTATTCCCTCTTTTCACCAGACTTCTTTTCACCTCTGAGCACAGAAAGTAGCAAATTTTCCCTTGGGAAAGAAGAATCAGAAGTTTCTGAAACAGGAGCCTATAGGTCTACACGACATCCTGAACTACCAAGCAGTATTGCCAAAGATGATGATAGAGATACTCCATTTGGGGAAGTGCAGAAGAATGGCCCTGAATATTACTGCTCCTGTGACACTGTCCTCTTCTGTCGAGATCTGTCTGTTTATGAAGTCATTACTCCTCATCTTTCTAAAAAAGGAGGCCAAGAAAACTTCAATTTTAGATGGTGGACTGTACCTACAATTCGCTTTTTTTTTTATCATACACATCTCAAGACTAATTATAAGTAACATCAGGGATATTTCTTTTTTCACTTCCTCAGGATGTTTTGTTTTAGGCAGGTAAGCAATAACATCCAATCCAATTTTCTTCATATAGGAAAGACATTTTGGAGAACTTACACAATAACGGCTACAATATCTGCTACAGCATGGAATGGCAGTTTCTGTGGGAGCCTGAAGTAGTTTTGATGCTTAGAAGAAGGCAAATAGAGTATTTTCAGTGAGAATATCAAAAGTTCTACAGAACAGAAAGGCTGACAGGTAGAGATAATAAAGTTTGATCTATACGCATAAAGATAAGGATCATTACATCTGCAGGTTGCTAAGAAACAAATTAAATTGGAGGATAGCCGTGAAATCTTCCTCTGAAACTGGGAAAAGATTTAAAAACTTTTTAACTTTGCAACATCCTTGCAGTCACTGACTTGCCTAGTCAAGTCTTCCCCTTGAGGCCTGACTTGGGTCACGCTTTTCCATATGCCTATCCTGGCAAAAGTCTCATGTGCTACATCTCAGTGATCCACATGTATGATCTGAATTGCCTTGTGATGTCAAATGATTACCATCCCTAGAGAACAAGAGTCTGGTTTTATTTTTTCACCTTCCAAGCCAGCTTTCTGGGTTGTACTGGGTATTACATGTCTTACTGAAAATCTTTTGAAAAGGTTTGTACTTGGACAGCTCAGATGTTCCTGCAACCAGGGTAGTTATTGTTAGTTATAGTAACGAACCTACTAACAGTCTGATGTACAAAATTCATGCCTTTCACCACAATAATTTTCTTATCTCAAGGAAGAGCTGGTTGAATCACAGAATGTTATTCACTCAATTAATATTATTCTCAGATAGCATCTTCATTCATGTTTACGCCACTTTTCAACAAGAAACTCCAAATATCTAAATTACAGTGCTAAGTTTACAGAGAATTACCTAATTTTGAGGAGGATTTGTCTTTGTTTACCTATAAACAAGCTGAAAAACACTAACACAAGATAAAAAGGAACAGAAACCTAGGTAAGACATTTGAAACAATTACGGTCAATGAAATTCTAACAACCAAATTCTAATGAGCAGTAAATAAATTAGTATGACATTACATAGTTGCTATTCACTACTTCATCTGCTTTTCCTGCTTACTTTGTTCTTCTTATCAACTTGAAAAGCCCCCACCAAAATAATAAATTTCTTCAAACTAAATGCCTTGTATTATTCGGGTAGACAACAAAATACCCTTTTACTTTCAGATGTGTGTCCCATGCCCCTGCTTTCCATATGCTAGTTAAATTCTGAATTTAAGATGTACAAATGTAAGACTTCTTTTTTTTCCTCTTTTTTTCTTCTTTTTTTTTTTTTTTTTTACTGCACAGAATTTAAAAGCCATCTATACACTGAACTTTGAAAAAAGTACAAAATGACAAATCCACTTTTATCAACAAGATGATGCAGTGGGGAAAAAATTCACTCTAAAGTAAAGGAAAAGAATGCAATATAAAAATATGCTGTGGAAATGAGAGCAAAGCTATCCAAGTAAACACTAAATCACACTAAAGGATGAGTCTGTCATACTTCTAATGAGAGTAACACAATCATGCCTTAGGAACTAGTCAACAAACAATTCTGTCAGTGGCTGTTTTCCCATAGTTTAATGGGACATGCCACATTTTCCCAGTATCTTAATTGAGGGAAGTGACTTCCAAGAGACTTTGCCTCCTCTGTTACTAGAGGAATCAATGGAGCAGTATCTTCATTAACAATGCTATTACAAAGCAATTTCTCCATTTCAGCATGCTCAGGTTGGAAGGATTCTTGAGAGACATTTGATTTACATTTGGCTTTGTCACAGGAAGCACACCTAAAAGTTCCCGAGAGACTGTAACCAAAACAGAGCTATCATGCTGCCTCAGACCAGTTTGTACAATAAATTTGACAAATATTTGACTATTTCAAAACAGCAAGTTTATCCAGCCATGTTTCATCAAGACTTGAATAGTTGTGATGAATAATGCTGTGTTAGTTCTAGCACTAACATTTATTACTGAAAATTCATTTTTTCTCGTAAAGCTTGTGTTAAGTAAAATAATCTTTGTCAGCAGAAGACTGACATTATTGTATTATTATTTGTATTGGTATAGAACTGAGCATACACTAGAAAATACAGTTATTTCTAAAATAGTAAACAACATTGAAGCATTCCTTTTGTTGTGCCAAGCTACTGTAATTTTAAAGCTCTCTTATACTGCAGTATTTTGCAGTCACAAATTCTACTATGAGTTCCACAATAAAGCAAGTTTTAGTTCACAGGAGTTCTTCAGGTCAGTTTCCTTAGAAAAAATTTCCTTACAAAGATGGAAAGAAAGAAAGCCGGAAAGAAAGACAATGGCAGAAAGATGGACAGACAAAAAGACAAAGTACTATGACAAACTCCGTCATAAGTGTGTCTCAGCCATCAGCAAACTGACATAAATATACAGCAGATCAGTCTTGCTTCAGCAGCTCTTTGATTTTGACTTTGAGATACAATACAGATGGTTGTGATTTTTTCAAATTTCATGTCAAACCTAGAGAGTACATAATTGAACATAGAAACAATTTTTATAATTTAAAATGTGCACAGCAAAACACCTTAACACAGTCCAGTTTATATATATACACCTGTTATGAACAGAAGAGATTTGATTTAGGATACAAACATTCAGACATACTTAAAAATACAAACTAATCTACAGAATATCTAGAAATATCTCGCCAAGAAATGTCTCAATTGTTTAAGGTAGACAATTACCACAGCATGATTTGGGAGGAGTGGGAGGAGTGGGGCCATGTCACTAGAAACTTCTGTATCCTTACCAGTGGTGGCCCTCCCAGGAATATTGTTCCCTGTTTGCCAACAATAATACTTTCATCAGCCATTGCAGGTACGTATGCTCCTCCTGCTGTACAGGATCCCATGACTACTGCTATCTATTGGGAAAACAAAAAGCACAAGTTAATTAACTGTCCAACCCTTAAAAATAGCAAAGGCACAAGATATTATGTATTTTAATACAGGTCATTGGACAGCATTGCAAGATTATTTTTGCCTAATAGAGCAAACATTTTTATACTTTAGCATTTCTTTAAAAAATAAGGAATCCTCCATTTTCAACAGTCTTTTGAACTATGATCTTCAGACTACCCTGCAGGAAAATTCACATATGAACTACCATGAGCTACATATGTGGTATGTTTGAGGAGATACACATTCTACCATGGAATTTGGTTTTACTGATGAACAGTAAAGGTTAAAACCTAGAGGTTTCTCCTCATATTTATGCTTAAATCAGGACTTCAGCTACTGATTATTGGTATAATTTCACCAGTGCTAACATCCTTTGAAGGAAATTTCTCCCATCTCCTAGTATGCTACTTCAGGTCTTCAATGGATCAACTAATTAATTTTGCCCTTTCGAGGCGTGTTGAGCATCTCATTATAGGCTTCAACAAGAATAATCTCTGCTTCATCCTTTTGCCTAATTTTGAGATCAACACCTATCCAGTGAACATTTTCTACCAGTAATATCTTGGTGATACTTTTACAAAACTGACTTGACCCCAGACATGATGAGTACTGTAACTGTAGACGATCATGGAAGTGAAGTTTCTCAATTTCTCCTTCACAGGAGCATCTTCAAAGACCCTTTCAAGGTACTTGTAGAGCAGAAGAAAAGGAATACTCATATGGAAAAGGCAAACACTTTCTTTCACAACCATATATACACACAAAAACCCCCTAAAACCCCCCCAGGAAACAATGTTATTTTATGTTAAGTTTGTTTCAAGATATTTCTAAGGTGACATCAATCAGTGTTCTCTGTTACATGACAACTTAGAAGAAGAAAACAGCACATAGAAAAACAAAAGTTCCAAATCACATTCTGCTTATCTAAAGCAGGAGTAGATGAACTATGTCAATCTGCTATCATCAAATCAAACTGCCTTTTCAGCAAACAGTTTTCAGTACTGCAAACTATATTCAGAGTCACATGATTAATCTGCAGTATTTCTGTTGTGCATTTAATAAATGACTCTTGGTAAATACAAAAATGACATAAGCCTCTAGAAAATGGAGAAACTTGGGGTAAGTAAGTTTATTTCATTTTTTCCTCCAGCATTTGTGGTTTTTTCCTATTCTTAATTTCACCATGCTCACACTAAAAAAAATGTGCCTGCATTTAAGCTGTAACTCAGGTGTTAATTTTTTCCAACTGGAATATGTATCTACTGGAAAAAATAAAACCTACCTGTCAAATTCCCAAATAATGTCCTACATCCTGACTTAATTTTCTAAATTGCTGCAAAGAAATTCTTGATCTGGTCAACAAAAATCAACAGTCCTGAGTCCACACACACTATTTCATATCCGCTGATCCATCCCCCATTTTTATCCATGCAGCACATGAATGTGAGAGAGCTCAGGAAGCAGCTAATGAGGAGCTAATCACATCTTTCTGATTCACACCCATATAGGCAACAATGTAATTTAAGCTGTAGTGGGTGTATAAGTTAGTCACAGGTAAAAGTGGAGGGGGAAATAAAAAGCACTATTAGCACTAGAAAATAAAAAAGGGGAAAAAAAGCAAGCACTTTGAAATAAAACAAAGGATAGACACATCTCCCAAACAAAGTGCACCCTTATTACATTCTTTAAATAAAGGAAGTACTTCAGTAAAACATTTTTCCCAGTCTTCCATAAATATTTAAAGAAAGGTTCATCAGTGTCATACATGGAAAATTTAACTTTCATCAGTGTCATAACAAACAGAAATGTGTTTTATTGAAAGACAAATCTTTCTTGCATTTAGTTTTTATTGTATATGAATACAATTACTCCTAATACAACACCATATGGTAATTGAAAGAAAAACAAATTCAACTTTTTAATGCAACTTTACAAATATGTTAAATACATTCCAAGATATCCTGGAAACATGAGCATGACTGTAAAGTCAGTCATTTTTAGAAAGGTCCTGCCCAACATCAGTAATTTCAGCCTTGCAATCTGGGTATACATATTCTTCTTCAACACTAACATCTAAAAAACATTACTCCAATAGAAGATCATGACTGAAGTCTCTAGCAAAAATAAGGTTTTCCAAAAAACCTTCTCCAAAAAAGATAATTCAGCAAAACATCACTCCTCTGACACCTGTTGTTCCACAAAAACACTAGGACCAATCTAGACCTATGAGGGAGTCTGCATGATGACCAGCTTACAAACTGTCTTTTTCTCCTATGTATTTTTGTTCTAACTAAACACTGCTTTTCTCTGGAAATCACTACAATTGGTCCACCTCTACTGTTGGAAAGAACTGCAGAAGGTAAATAATGTCACACTTCCTAAAGAGACTTAGTGCATTGTTGGAATCTTCAGCCTTGGGTTTTTATGGAGGCAATGGATTTCAGGATTCTTTGGAAAAGATGACGGAAGATTTGAACTCTGACTTGCTTCCAAAATGTGCCAAAAAGATATCAAGGTAACACAGGCAGTTTCCTCAAAAATTCTGCAAAGCCAGTATCTGTCATGTAAGGCATGAAATGGAATACCATATCCTTGACTGGTGAACCTGTTTCACCCTGGAAGTACTGGCTCCTACTACCTCCTTCCCGCAGAAAAAAACCCCATGTCCAGTGCCCCAGGGGAATCTGTTGTGTGAGTGATTGCAATCATGTCCCTGCAAGCCCTAGGGCAGGAGAATCCAGTGAGGATGGTCTCTCAAGGATTTTATTCCTGGTGAAAAAGAACAGTAGACAGTGGTATTATGGTGGGATTTGTGTCGTAGCACTGCCATGGGCTCTGGTTGTGTGACAGCCCAGCCTCAGACAACATAAGGTGAAATAACTGCTATGACACATCACTTGGGAGAACCTCAGAGCATATTGCAGGCTCCCACAAATTAAACTGTATCCCAGCCCTTTGCCAGGATAATGACCAGCTTTTTCAGGTTTTCAAAGTGTGGTAGAGAACATCTTTTTCTTGAAAATAAATACTGCCATCACAAGTTCCACAGTATGCGTGACCTATTTCTCACTCAGAATAGATTTTGCTGTTCTCATTGTATAGAAAACAGACGTTGGATAATTTTTTAATGTTCTGCATTCCTCAGCTCTTACTGTAATCAGCTGTAGATTAACCTGTCAGGATTGTACATATCACAGGCCTTAAAGAGAACCTGGATTTATGATCATAACTTCTGTTTTGCTCTGACCACTTCCAGATGCCCATGGAGAATGCTGGTTTCAAACAATGTCTTTATTCTTTTATTAATTTATTGTTTTGTTGGAAGGTTTTATATACTTTCCCCAGTAAACAGAAAGAGTTCTGCAGGATCAAATGAACTTTGCCGTGCCTCAGTGCTAAATGACAAAGCTGACTGCTCTCCCTTGGGACCAAAGAAAAACAGGACTAGTTCTGAGAACTGGTGCTCAGAACTAGTAGTTCTACAAAGTTCCTCGGAATTTGCCTTTTTTGACTTGTTTTAAGGACTGTTGGTGCAGTCTGTCTCCTTCATGTTAAAAAAGATACAGTAAGATCTGGAAAAGAAGATGAACTAGGACCATCAAAGGTGTGGAACACTATCCAAGAAGAAGTGCAGAACTTGAATTTTTTGGTCTGCAAAAAAAAAGGCAGGTATAAGAGGGGGCTACAAAACCATACAAAGAGGTGGGAGTTGACTGAGTAGACAGAAACTCTGTAGGAACTACCTGGTCTTCTGCCTTCCTATAGTGTTCCTTTATCTGCAGGAGGTTATCTTCAAAGACATGGATTTCTCCACCCTCCCTGGCAGCTTCTCACATGTCCCTACTAACAATTCCCTTCAAGTCTTCATCCTGTCACCTGGCTTTCTCAACTCCACTGGGACTGTACATCCTGCCCTCCACTTTCCCTGCAGCCATAGCTGCCCGTCAGAAATCCTCAATCATTTTACATTCTTCAAGAGTAATAGATCCAGAAGTGCGCCTTCCCTAGCACACCACCTGCATCAAAAAAATGATCCCTATGTACTCCTGAGTGAACCATGACACAAAACCACTTCTAAATCCAGGAACTGTGACTAACAGTAATTATATGCATCATTAATGCATTAGAAAATAACCTCATTATTAGGGCAATTTTATCATAAAGCACATAAGGGTATAAAATGGATTTACAAATATACACATACCCCTGTTAGTGGAAAGTATGTCTCATTTACTAGCCATCATCAAGGGGGTTCTCACCTTTGCAGTGTTGATGCAGAATAATCAACTGTTCCAAGAAATTTTCTAGTGCTTTCTCAAATGGCCCTACATACCATGTTCCCAAGTCCATTTCTCTCCTACTCCCAGACAGGAGCAGGTAGGTCAAATAATTAACGTGAAGACAAAGAAAGAAGACAGTTTCTTCAAAACTATAATGAATTCTTCTGGACAGTTACTGTGTTTACAGTGCTTCCAAGCCCCAGACTGGGCCAGCAGGTTAGCACAACACAGTGCTGTCAGAAACAAAACATGGGCACAAGCCTTGAAAAGAGGTAATGGCAGCAAGCATAAAAACTATTTAGTACATTTAATTCCTAGATAAAAGCAAATTACCTGTGGAATTCCTTGTGAGGACATGACTGCTTGATTATAGAAAATACGGCCAAAATGATCTCGATCTGGAAATACTTCTGCTTGCCGCGGCAGATTTGCTCCTCCTGAATCAACTAGAATGAATTAAATTATATTAACATGTTTTGAACAGTGATATATACTTCTTGGTAAAGTATCTGAATGCTACTTAAAATACACAGCAATTGCTATCACTAATACTGTACATATTTCTACGAATCTAGGTATAATAGGACCTTCTTCCTGGAAAAATAAAGAAGGAAAATAGTAAACACGCCTCTCCAAAATAACATCCATCCTCAGAATTTTCACAGAAGATAAACTCTTATGTGTAAAGATGCAACCATACCTCCCTAAAAAAACTTCTAAACTCATCTTGCTGCAAAATATTTAAACTAAGAACGCTTTTAATGTACCATTTAAACTCAACTATTCCATTGAAATTCTGTCACAAGCTCCAGAAACAGGCAGAGCTAACCACCACTGAGTTCAAAAGGTGCTGCCTGTGTACTTTCATACCTTGATTAAACTTCACAAAAACATTAAACTATCTTTACAAAGATTCATTTATTATGTGCCCTTGCCTCAGGACAGACTCTCCAGAGCTTACAGGTCTCCAACGGGAGCTACCTCTCTGCTCCCAATTAATGAAAATACAACCTGTCATGAGAAGTATCCAAAGAAGGATAGAAGACTATGAGGAAATGTACAGGGAGGTAAAGCATCTCTGAGAACTCTGGCTCCAGGTAATTAATGTTTACCTACAACCACCAGTCGGTATGCACATTCTCATCTCACATGACTGCGGCCAAAAGAAAATGCCCACACCAGTGACTGACTCAGTGACAAAATGGCACCAGGTGTCCATGTGAGAATTAGCACCTAGGCAGTTGTTATCACTGATGGAAAAGGCAGTCCAAACAACATGAAAATTACATGGTCAGCACAGTGCTGACTGCCTACGAAGCACTCCCTCCTATCACACAGCCCAAATGAACTGGAGCAAGCCCAAGTACAGAAACTGCAAAAGTAAAACAACTCGCCAGGTATGAATGACAGTGTACATTCAAGGACTAGACATCTCAAAGATGGAATAAAACCCCTAAACTTTTATTTCAAAAGCATAGCTGTGTCCCACAGTTCCTCATTCCATAAGATCTTAAAACAGTAGAATCAGCCATAGTTGCTCACTGATAACTCACCAAAAAAATAAGAGTTCTCTGAACAGACAGAATTTGCTGATAATTCAGACAAAAAAAAATTCTAAGTTGTTTTGCAAACAGCAAAGCTAAGTTTCTTCTGTTTTTTTAACAAGTAAAATAAAATATAGCTCTCCTTTCCCTCCAGGACTCTTTCTATGGCAATCCCACAAAATCTACACCCACACTGTCCCTGTATCCACCTCACCAACAGTTTCAAGTTCACACTTCTCCTAATCATTCTATTGGTATTATTCACGAGTTTGGCCTATCAGCAGGGCAAGAAACTTCAAACATTTGTGCTGCCCAGGACCTGTATTTATGCTGACTATTTAACTAGCACAAGCATCCAGATTGGCAAACCAATGAATGCCCCTCAGCGGATTTTTAAATTGCTAAACTAAGTTGAACAGACAAGTAATAACCTGCCCTATTTCTTAAAATGAAGTAGAAGGTCTTTCTCCTCTGATGCTGACATACACAACATCCACAGGAATATAAACTTTCTTACAACTCTCTGTCAAATCTGACTTAAACTGGCTAATAGGTTCAAAAGTCATTATACTGGGAATTCAGGCTGAAAGGAAGACACTGACAGAAACCTCTTGTATTTGTATAAAACCAGGCTAAGAAAACACTACCAGTAATGTATTACAGATATCTGTCACTCTGTTCTTCATCTTTTATAACAGAAGTGTATGTAAGTAAAACTTACATGAAGGTTTGGCTGAATACTGATCTAGACTAAATAGACTAAAGTTAATAGACTAAACTCAAAATGTAAAATAAAACACAATTAAGTTTCTGCTTCAGAAAAATTAATCCCAAATCCTAAAAATATATTGATCCAAACATTATTGACAATTTTGGCACTCTTATTATTTTTATTTCTTTGGGATGTTTTCTCATACAGATACATCCTCCACCAGAATGTACTTTTTTATTTTAAATGTAATTTGAATGACCAGATGAGACTACCAGAAAGATTGCTCATCCATGACAGAAAGAAGTGATAAAGAAGTGATAGTGTTAACAGTTGCACCTGTATTTTTTGAACCCAGCCCTACAGCAGTGCAGCAGATAGTGCTGAGAACTTGTACACACCCTCCAGTTAAGATGTGCCACCAATCTGTAGAGATAACACAGTATAAATGAAAATGAAAATGTATTTGAAAAGGTGTGCTTATACATTCCTGGTTAGTCAGATCTGCAGACACACGAGCTGCCCTTCACACAGGACCTTGGCTATTTCTGCAATGGGACTTACCCAAATAAAGGCAAGGGAGATGATTTTGCATTGCAATTTCTTGAGCACGTAAATGTTTCTTAACAGTGATGGGATAATAGGTACCACCTTTGACAGTTGCATCATTAGCAACAATCAAGCATTCCACCCTAAAAAGAAAGCAAGTTTATGATAAAGAAAAGCATTTCTAATGATGGTTATATAACCATAATATATGATGGTTAAGCAAACAAACATGCCAAGGACTCTTGAAGCCCTGATGTTCTAAGAGAGCTCTCCTCACCTGCGCTCCCTCAAGCACACATTGTAACAACAGCCTCAGCACTGTCCTGTCCTGTCCATTATTTTAGGGAGTAAAATAATGCTATATAGCATCATAATTAATTTCAAGAATAGTCTTGGAGGTACTGAGTAAGCAAAACTAATTTTTAGTTTAAATTGAGTTTAAGAAATTTGAGTTTAAAATACCACCCTATTTTTTAAAAATTGCTTTCCAGATACACTAATCTCTTTCCTTCACTGGACACCAGAAACTCCATGTGTGTTTTGTTTAGTTAGTGGGATACACTAACTAAAAAAACCCCAACAAACAAACAAACAAACAAACAAAACCACCAAAAAACTTACTTCCTCTTAGCTATGACTAAACAAATTGAGATACCAACTTTGTTGATTTTTTGAGAGTCACAAATGAAACATTAAAAATGCAAACATGCTAATACTGGAAACTGAATAAAATGATACCTTCTTCCTTTTCATATGATTAGTAACGTAGATGACTAGAATCTCTCACCCAGATACTCGTCCAATGCCAGTGATAATGCCTCCTGCAGGTACCTCTTCATTACCATACAACTGGTAACCAGCAAACTGGGAGAACTCCAAGAACGGAGACCTGAATGACAAATGAAACAAAATTGTAAAAAATTACTATCTGCCACTGAATCTCACTTAAAAGGTTAAATTAAAATAAAACATTTTTAAAGAGATCAGTATTTCAGAGAATGCTTCTGTAAAATTTCAATGATGTTATTTGCCAGTCTTTATGGAAGCTAAAGAGAAAAGAAGCCTGTTGCAGTATTTACCTGCAAGAGACAACCTGAAATGTTTTAAAAAAAAAAAAAGGAAGTACTCACCCAGGATCAATAAGCTTGTCAATTCTCTCTCTGGGTAACAGCTTTCCTCTTGATGTGTGAAGCTTACGAGCTTTTTCTCCACCTCCTGTGATACAACAGTAAATTGTCACATTTTCTATGGACGCAGACAAGATAAATCACCTGTTATATTAAACTTAGAATGGAAACGCTGACGAGTTCCCAGTTTTTGAAGTATGGACCTTAATAAGAAATTTAATAAATAATAGTTTCCACTTCAAACAGATTTAAGGTATTGATAAAAATGCTTGCTTTTTAGAACCTATTTTATTTCCCCCCTCATTTTTTACAGTTAGTCTTGAGGTAAAGATTTTAATAAACATAGTTGTCTGAAACTTTCCCCCACTGCTTGGCAACAAACACAAGGGGAGAAAACACAAATATACAGAAAGCACAGGAAATACTGATCCCTAGAACTGATTCAGAAGAGCTATGCTGTATGCAATCCTGAATGACCCAGCACCATCTGGATTAATTTCCTTAGATCATGCCATAACTGTAAGCAGAATTTAGACACACAGCATTTAATACCAAGTTTATATTTGTTTCATTTCAATCCTTCACTAAAGGTCATCCTAAATCATATCTTTTGCTCTCTAGAGCTTTGTATCGTTCAATACTTCAAGATTTGTTGACATGCCTCAGCCTCTTTATAACAGCTTATACAAACATTGTCTCTCTGTGTAGACAGATCACTGATCCACCTCATCACTCTAAAATTGTCTCCCTGTCCAAAATAAAGAAGGCGCTGTTTTGCTAACATTTCTCATGAGACTCCAGGATTTCTCTGTCAGCTAGGTATCACTGAAACAGAGCTTCTAAGCCTACCTTTGAAGTCCTTTCTCCCACCTCCTTCCTTGATCACTACACACACCATTTCCTACCTGTTAGGCATGCCAGAAAGCCCACAATTTATTTTCAGTTCAGCCAGTTCATTAGGTCTATATATCCAGCATAAGCCTAAATCTTGTAAACTCTTTCTGTAGAAGTTTCTTAAGAAACAACCTCTCATATCCACCCACAGAGATACTACTCTCATCCATGTTCTCAACATCCCACATCATAACTACATTTTCTCTGACCTCCAGTGTCTTTCATTTACACTGAGTGATGATGCAAAAATAATTTCCATCCTGTGATTTTTGTCATCTTTGTGCACTGCTCCTCTTCACACACTAATCACAAATACTTGCTTCCCAGGCCCTGTAGCCATTCTACTGAACTTTCCTCTTCCAACATCAAGACACTCCACCCTGCACTAATCTCCATTCAGTAGACTGAGAAATAGTATCCTTGACAATGAAAAAAACTTGGAGGCATTTAGTTTGAAACCTCTTCTTAATTTCTCCTTTACAACAGTGCCGACACCACTGTAACTGCGATGTGCAAGGATCAGTCACAGGGATTAAACATATCTCACCTGCTTCTTGTGCTTCCTATCAGAAAACCATCTATCGTAAAGGGGCAGGGACCACTTCCTGTTGCACAGCTGGGGATTACTCAGGGGATATGGGCTCACAAAAACCCTACACACTGAAGTAACAGCTAACATATGAAGCATTCATTACAAAGACCTCAAACAAGAACTCATCCTCTGACAGACAGTTTTTACAGTGAAATCTAAAGATGTTGCACATATCCTTCAGAAGTATTCAACATAGACACCTAATTCTTCTCATATACTTAATAGGTAAAGCAATTTCAATCAATGCCACTCAAACCCGTGTATTAACATCCTAGTAGAGCTTGCTAAGATGGAAAGACAAGCACTGTGGTCTTGTCCTGTCATTGTGTAACAGGCAAGAACATACAAATGAGCAGCAATGAAGAAGGCCATGATCATCAGTTCATGAGCTACGCATCACTAGTTCATGAATTGCTAAACAGTCTCTACACCCATAAAAGACAGAGGCAGTCCACAGGTTTTAACACCAGAGAACTCTGGACCTCTGTTTCACAGCAAGCAATAAAAAGCGCTGAGCACAAAATCTTAACTGTGCTCGGTTCCAAAGTTGTAGAAGAAATTGCATTATACAAGAAACAGTATGTAAACTGACAAAACCAGTATCATGATAGTCACAAGAAGGTGAGAATTAAAGCTGCTCAACCTCTGCCAGCATAATTTATTAAATGTTTTCCTTTTATTGTCTCCATTAATTATAGTCAACTGCAATTCATTCAGGTAGTCTTACAAGTCAAAAAGAAGAAACACAGATGGCAAGCTTTTAAACTACTACAGACCTGCTTTCTCTTTGCCAGCACAACTACAGCTAGGAACTTGGAAAAGATCCACCAACAAAAGGAGGGCAAAGGAGAATCCCCATCCTTTACTGGATGCATGGGGAAACATAGTGACAGAGGATGAGGAAAAGGCAGAGGTACTTAATGCCTTTTTTGATTCAGTCTTTAACCGGATACGCAGCCCACCGAGCTGGAAGATAGGGACAGGAAGCAAACTGGAGCCCCCATAAACCAAGGGGAACTGCTTAGTGACCTGCTACACCACTTATACACACACAGGTTTATGGAGGCAGATGTGATCCACCCGAGGGTAGTAAGGGAACTGGTGGAAGAGCTCACAGAGGCACTTAGCATCATTTACCAGCAGTCCTGGCTAACCTGGGGTCCCAGGTGACTGGAGGTTGGCCAATGTGACCACATATCCACAAGAAGGGCTGGAGAGACAATCCAGGGAACTACAGGCCTGTCAGTCTGACAGTGGTGCCAGGGAAGGACACGGAGCAGATCATGTTCAGTGCCATTATGCAGCACAGACAGGACAACCAGGACATCAGACCCCGCCAGCAAAGGTTTAGGAAAGGCAGGTGCTGCTTGACCAACTTGATCTCCTTCTATAACAGGACAACTCACTTAGTGGATGAGGGAAAGGCTGTGGATGTTGTCTATGTGAACTTTGGCAAAGCCTTTGACACCGTCTCCCACAGCTTTCTCTTGGAGAAACTGGCTGTTCATGGCTTGGATGGGTGCACTCCTGGCTGGGTAAAATGCCATGTCTGGACAGCTGGGCCCAGAGAGTGGAGGTGGCTGGAGTTACATCCAGCTCATGGCTGGTCACGAGTGGGGTTCCCCAGGGCTTGGTTTTGGGGCCCATCCTGTTTAATAAATTTAACAACAATCTGGACAGGAGGATCGAGTGCACCCTCAGTAAATTCACTGATGGCAGCAAGCTGTGTGGGACTGTTGCTCTGCTGCAGGGCAGGAAGGCTCTGCAGAGGGATCTGGACAGGGTGGATTGATGGGCCAAGGCCAGCTCCTTGAGGTTCAACAAGGCCAAGTGCCAGGTTTTTATTCTAAAATCCAGACTATCATACTTACCTAATCTGATTTTTTCTGCTTGTTCTTGTAGTTCAGTTACCAGTGCTTTCATTCGTTCATAGTTTTCCTAAGTGGGGAACAAAACAGAATTTTAAATTCAACCAAGAGTGACTATATTAATTTTTAATAAACAAATGTAAGAGGTACAAGACCAATTTCTCTTCCAAATCTAATTTTACCTTACTAAATACTGTCTCTGTATTATCTTTAAACTAGTAACATTTCTACCTACATACTGGCTTTTCTCAAGCATCCCAAAGCATTTGATAAAAATGCTTCACAAAAATTCTTACTGTGTTAGGATAGTAAAAGACTAATTCTGAATTTAATAAACTAAAATAGAACTAGCCACTACAAAGCTGAAGTACTGTTTCTCAGATTTTTTTTTTGGCATAGTTTTGTTTGCTTTTTAAATCTAATTTTGTGCAAAATGCAGATTCAAATTAAGTGCTCTTATGACTTGTACCAAAGGATGAATGACCTAGGTCAAATAGATTTTGGTAAACACTTTTTAGATTCTTGTTGTTTAGGTTGAACAAAAAGATAAAACAAAAGTTGTTTTTGTCTTGTCTTGGTTTTGGATTTGTTTGGGTTTTTGTTGTTTTGGTTTGCTTTGGGTTTTTTTTTGCTGGTGTGCTTGCCATTATACCTCTAGAAAAAGACAGACTCATATTCTGAATACGTGTGAATCAGTATTGAGCTCACCATTTCTAGCAGAACTATCAAAAACTCAGCGTGCACATTACAGCAGGTTGGGATTTTTTTCAATTTCTTAGGAATTTAAAGGTATTAGTCAAGCATAATTTGTTGGGAGTTTTTTTTGCAGACACATAAAGAACTTTACTACCTTTCTGAAAAGTGCAACTGCAATAAAAAAACATGCTGCACCAAAAGATCTTACTGCCTTGTCTAATTCTCATTTATATGACATTTGAGTCTACTTTGACAGAAAAAACCAGCTGGTAACTCTATGTTCACACATACTTGAACACTCAGACTTAAGGGTTCCCTTAAGAAGAAGCTGCAAATGTTGCAGTTGAGTTTGTTCACTTAGGCACTGTAAGGCAAAGATGCAAAGCAGAAAGAAAATAAAAGCATGTACAGAGGCAACTCACATTTGCTTTGGCTGTGTAGTGACTTTCAGAAGACCATATTTTTCTGCCTTTGTAATTGCTACAAATAGATTAAAAACACTCTCTTGAAAGGTAAAAACGTAACCTGTAATTCTATACTTTTAAAAGTCTCAGTTGTCACAACACCCAGTATTACTCTGTATCAGAGTTCAGCTTGTCTGGCTGGTTCATTTTGCACCATTACACATCAAAAATTTTCCCTGTTTCTCCTTGTTCAATCAGTCTGTTTCCTCTAAATACACTCACCTTTTGGACACAGTACTGAGCTTAAAAACTCACCTTTATTATGGGAAAAAAAGAAAAAAGCAGCTAAAAAGGCAGACGATATTAACAGAGGAACAGTAATCACAATCATAGGCTTCTTCTTTAGATTTTGACTTACTGTAGCTACTTTAGCTACTCTACATGAAAAACTGAAAAAGGACTTTTTAGATAAACTATAAAAAACAGTGCACACAAACATCTGAGTTTCTTAAATTCATTTAACTTCTATCATGATCTTTCATGCCTTAAACCAGAATATAACACCGTTACACTTTACCAAAGAGAAGTAAGGATGTTTTGAAATAATTTTGAATATGCACAGAAAAAACTACTCTCAGAACCAAATGTGTAAGTTCTACCATGTATTTCTGGGCTCTTCATTATTGTCATTAAATAATGACAAAAAGGCCAGTGAACTGGCACCAAGTTCTTCTGGAAACTGGTCCTTGCACAAGCAAGGTGTGTAAAATTCTGCAGTTAATATAAGGGTTTCTACAAATTTTAAAGCAAAATTAAGAGGCAAAACATACAGACTAATCCTACAGTTACTGTACAAGCTAAATGAATTACTGCTACATCACCAAAGTGGATGTCAGAGCTAGTTCCTGGAATCTTCAAATAGATTTTCTTTCATTTTCCAGAATTTAGACTCACTCACTTTTAAATTACCTTTCTGCCTATCTGGTTCAAGAAACAGTTTACATTATAAGGCCAGCCTGTCTAGTTGAATTCACAGCCAGAAAGGTAAACATTGCCCAATGAAGGCAAGACCTTCATCAAGTATCATAATGTCTTCTTGTGTTTGCACTATTATTCCCTGTATTATTTTTTTTCAGATGGTTAAGTGCTGCACAGCAGGGACCTGAGCTCTTTGTATTTGTAAAGCAGTACTTGCACTTGGAGTGTTGTTCCATAAACTTTTTTCTACCAAATACTAACACTATTAGCTATTTTACTAAGCCTTGCTTTTCTTTTGAGGTTGAAAGGTACCCAGACACAATAGCGAATCTGGGGACAGCTTACACGAGTGAAGACCTTTATTAAAATACTACCTTTTTTTGGTACACAAAATATGAATGTGTACACGTATATACACACACTTCACATACACAAGCTCTGTATGTATATATACATATGGACAAATACTGAAATTTCACAGAAGCTTCAGTCACCTAATTCCTGTCCAAAATTTAGTTTCTGCAAAACAAAGCACAGAACCCAATACAGAACCAAGGGACCTATCTCAGTTAGAATACATGTTGTTGCTTCACGTGCTGTTCGATATTTTACATGAACAAATATGAAAGCAAACGCATGCCCTCCTATCAGTCTTGATCCACACCTAGAGCCATGTTTTTCCCAGCCTGTTAACACAATTTTTTAATATGATGACGTTAATAATGCCCCAATTAAATTAAATCAATTTATACCAGATGGAAGTACTGCTCTTTCTTCGTAAAGACAACTGGAATTACACGGAGTTCTCCTCCTCAAAAGATGATGTTTTTGGAGGCATGCCCATGACTCTGTACAGCTATTCCACCTGTTTTCAACTCGGGAATCAATTTGCAAACACAAGGAAACATCCAACTTTGAAATCATCAGGCTCCATCGTTCACCGCCTACAAACCCCGCCTCCACCTTATTAGCACGGTATCGATCAGCTTCAAATGCAGCAAGAGCAGGCATCCTGATTTAAAAGTGCGAAAACATCCGTGACGAGGCAGACGACTGCACCAACCCCCGTTGTTTTTACACGGCACCCGTAGGCTCAGCCCGCACAAATGGGCAGGACCGGGCGCTCGGCCAGCGGGGCCAGGGCGAGACCGGGCCCGGGCGCGGGCAGCTGCTCGCCCCGTCCCGCGTGCNAGTCCTTGCCCGGTCCCCCGGAACAAGCTAACGCTGTAGAACGCCCTTTAGAAGAATTGTGTTGGAACGCCCCACTTTTCACGCAGGAATACATGCTCGTGCAGTCTAGGAAAGCCCTTGCTCTTCTTAGCAATTTGTCATACACTAATAGGGACATATATTTTTAAAACCCAAACCTCTTTGGTCGAGTTTCTTCCTTGCTTGAAAGCCCTGCTATTCTTCAGCATTCCAGTTTTACTTCGTTAGAAGTCAAGGTCCTTGGCTTTAGAGAGGGGTAACACCGGGGAGTCTGATACCAAGTAAATAAAGCTCTATTCTAAAACACAATCAGGGAACAATGACAATGTCCCCGTTAAACCACACTCAGCCTACCGCTGTACCAGTAGGTCTGTGCGCACCCCACGGCGCAGCCCAAACTTCAGCCTTTCCTTTAGTTCACACTTCTGTTACCTTAGTGTACCTACAAGTATTTAAAAACTACAATTGATACTTCAAGACATGGAAACACAGGTAATAGAAAATAATTTATTCACATAATTTACATACAGAATAGGACTACTTCCTTTGACACAGAAAGCTTACATATGATGATACAGGGTGTCAGACAACTCTAAGCAAAGCAGTCTTATGCCACATCTTCGTAAAAATGCTACTCATAAGTACTGAGATTTCAACGATATTTTCTTACATCCTTCATCATTATAAAACTTTCATACACAAAGCAACACAAAATTGTCTTATTTCTATTCAAATTAAATTTGTTCTTAAAAAAAATCCTCTAACAAAGTGCATGTTATTTGCTGCAAGGAAAAAGAAAGCATAGCCCCAATTAACAATGCAGATAAGGCACCATAAATCTTAGTAATGAAGTAGTTGTTTTTTTCCCCCTTGTAACATGAATGCAAGCTAAAATGTATGCAACTACATGTAGAATGATTATCCCCTCAGAACTCACTCAGAAGGTACTCAGGGCAATTATTTCATAGCCACTCCGTAGGAAGCTATTTTTAGGCTCTATGAGCCCAAGTGATATAAACATGCCACACGTATCAGGAAGTAAACACTTGCATACTTAATATCTACAAGATATACAATTCACAGAGTTACATGTATACATTAATCTCTTTCATAATGTTTACAGTAAAACAATATTTAGATAAACATTTCAAGTTAAACAGTTTAGGTGAAGCACAACATACCATCTGAACAGAAACTGCTGTTGGTGTTTTTGGAGGGTTTTTTGGGGGGGTGAGGTGGGTTGATCAGATGCTTTCAAGTAAGTTACTCTACGCTGGGACCACTAGTCCCTCTTCCATCACCTCAAGGAATACTGCTGCTAGCGACATTTCATTGGCAGAGGCCTGCTAACATACCAGTTTGCAGTAACAGTAGCTTGTTTCTGTATTTCTCCTCACAGACAAAATTTTAAAGGTTCCTTCAGAAGCCTTGCCAATAACTTCTGAAAAGAAAAACATTCTCAAACTTCATCAACTATTTCAAAATTAACTACATATTTATATTATTTACCTGCCAGTAAATGGTTACCCAGTCCAAAGCTGATGATAGGTTTCTTGAGAACATTAACAATAGCATTTAAACATCAGTTTCACCTTCATAATAAATCATTTTGCAAAAGAACCTCCTAGTATTAAGTAATGGGAAAAATTTTAAGACTACTCAAATCTACACGCTCATTTTTGTGCAAGCAGACTAAATAATGAATCTTTCAGTGACCACCTGACTTTGAGAGTGCATAAACCTAATTACCTCATCAAGACAAATTTCCTGATGAGGTAAGTAAAATCTTAGACTAAAATCTAAAGCTACACCAGAATTTTATAGCAAGTTACAGTACAAGCAGACATGCAACATGAGAAAACCTTTCTAATTCAACTGCTTCAAAGCAGCAAATCCTCAAAACAGCGACATTGTATAGTCATGGTTTAAATCCAATCTCTGTGCTACTTTGCACAAGGGAAACCAAGGAAGTCAGCAAATATACACCTACGTGTAAAAACAAGGAAAAGAAATTGTACCTATAGCTTTGTTTTCTAACTTAAAAGAAAATTAGCATTTATACTAGGAAACATCAATGTCTTCCTCCCAGTGATAAACAAGGTTGCAAATGTTAACCTTATGCTGTCATATTTTAGTAAACTGTGTTTTTAAGTTTTCAACACATTTTTAAAGAACCAATCCTGTTGGGCTTTTCAGGTTAGGATCTTTTAAATTACGTGGTTAAAAAACTCTTACAAAAATACGTAATTTGGAGATTCTAATAAAAACACCTGCACTACTTAACATATGTATGCATGTATTTACTACACTACTTCTAGTATTTGCATTCTCATCTTCAGAGATTACATTATACACAAAAGGTTCATTCCTCCTTCTGACGTAACATACTTCACAAAAAGAAGTAAAGAATTTGAACAGTCAGTACCAAAAAGCTTTAGCATTAAAATGGAAAAGGATACTTGTTGCAAGATTAAACATTATTTCATTGCACTTTTCTGTAGGATAGTCATGCACTCATTATCAGTGTCTAAACAAGTGAAACCATAAGCCAGCAATCATTAGTCTGGTCCAAAGACACCACTGTAGTGGTTTAGACTATGTCAGCAATTTGAAAGTGCCCAGGTTGCTTCAGGAGGAATCCATTTCACCTTCATGGCATTAATTAACAAGAGTACTGTTATTACTGGCTGTGTGGCATAATGAATATCAGAACAAATCGTAACTTCTAAAATACTATTTTGTTGTTGCACTATATTCTGTGATCCTAGGTTTTTATAAAACCCATTTGCTATTCTGAATCATCCACTTCCATAAAGATGTCACTGAAAAAGTACTCAGAGATTCTGATTGGCTCTCCTTCCTTCTCTTGATCTTTAGCACAGAGAGGTGGCTTCTCAGATGAGCTGTTACTTGGAACCTGACAAAACAAGAAAAGGTTGCTCTTAACAGTCTTCATTGGTGTGTACGTGTAACTATTTTCATGTATATATGCACTTGAGCTTTTTGTAGGGGTATTTTATTTATGCAGGAAGTTTTGACCAAAGAAAAAAAATCAGAGTTTACTGAAAACGAGAAACAAATAGACATAGAGTGAAAAATCAGCTTAGTTCCCTTACAAGTTTCCTATACATGCACAAGTCAGAATATGTTGATCAGAGCAGATACCACCCTCAAAACGTGAATGCTACAAGCCCATCTACCCAATCCTGAAACAACTAATTCTCTGTTCTTCACACCTCAGAAATGCATAGGTGTTCAAAATAAAACTCATACCGTAACTGCAGCATCAGCAGCTACACGCTCATGTTCCACAGATGATGAAGTAGAGGGAAAGGAACAAGATTCCCTATCATCCTTAGTGGATGGAGTCGGCTTCTTTAGACTTCGTTTTGGAGTCACAATTCGAGGCTTTTGGATCTTCCCTCTATTCCCTTTGGTATCTTCTGCGGATTCAGAATTACTTTTTTTGCAAATTAAAGATAAAAATCCCAATGGTTTTCGTCCACCCCTGTTCAAAACAAACAGAGTCAAGATGTCATACTATTGCTCCTTAAAAAGGAAGATGTAAATGGTATTGCAGGAGTCCAACTCATTACACAGGAAATAAACATACACCTACAGGACATACGAAAATTCTAAGGAAAAAACCCAAAATGTCATTCTGAGAAAGGCTTTCATATTGCTGAATATGCTGGTAAAAGAGTTTTTTTGAACAGTGTCTTGGGGTGACTTTCTGATGTGTATCCCCTATTGCTGCTCTATGCCCAGAAATTAACTTTGTGCCTTTCTGTGCCTTTAAACTGAGCCTAAGAGGGGGGAGAGAAAAAAATCGAGCGAGCTTTTCAAAACAGTTGTTCAAGGACACAGATACACACTCCTCTGCTTCTGCAGCAGCAAGAGCAGAGGAAGCACCCTGCTTGCTTTTCAGCCAGCTTTCAGCTCCTTTTCTCCAGAGGGAGACGGAGAGTTGAACTTTGTTTTCCTGGGACTTTGGGTTTTTTCCTTTCTTCTCTTCTGGACTGTTTCAACATCAGAACACATCGGGAGAATTTTCCACCGAGGTCCCAGAGGTGGGCCCACACCAACCCAGCTCCGAGGAGGAGAGAGACCACACCTACAGAAGGACTCTGAAATCTTCCCACGCTTCTCTCCACAGTGAGAGGTTTCATTATTTAGCATTATTATCCTTTTCCTGTGTGTTCATTAAATAAATAATTTTTATCTCTTTCACTTTCCTCCGAGGAAAATTTTTTTTTCCTGAACATGGTAGGGGAGGGGTGGTTGTAATCTGCCTTTCTCACAGAGGATATTTCCTCCAAATTTGTCCAAACCAGCACGAACAGTCACAGAGACTCTTGACAATTTTTAACCCTGAGAACAGGAACCTACTACTTGCTGCTAATCCACAGCCCATAACAAGCTACAAGACTTTCAGAGAGTGGTTCCAAGAAGGATGGAGACACACTCCTGAAGAACACACTGAAAATTCTGACCATCCTTCATGTAACCAAGAGGAAAAGAAACCTGATTCCCAAGGATGGGGCTACAGCAGACTATCTGCTGCAGGGTTTTTTGCCTCCTTACAGCATCAAACCCAGCCCAGTGAGCTTAACGGAAGTCACGGCACCAAAGGAGGTAAACAAAGCATTAACTTTTCATGTTGTTTAGAGTTTACAAATTAGGAAGTAAGCTTTACGGCAAGGATTCTGATGTTAATGCATCACCATCCAATTGCCGTGGATGTCCCAAGTACAAATAGCCAGTATTGGTACTCACACAAGCATAATGAAAAAGTAAATGACAGATTAGAAGAGGCCAGCAGGGCATTACAATCAAAATAATGGAGCACAGGAGCAACAGAGAGCAGGAACTCAAAACATTTAAACAAACAGTACAGAGAGGTATATTTAAAAAATCAAGTCAACAGACAGATAAGAGGAACATCCTCTGAGCCACCAAGATTGAAACTCCTTTGGGGAAATGACTCAAAATAGTCCTAAAAATCCAGCGTGCTCAGTACTGCACCAGTAACACATCTTACTGGCAGGACAAACACCAAAACAAGTGAATGGGTATATATCTCACAACATGAGACTCAGCCATGGAAAACAACAATTATCTTAAGTTCCTACCACAGGCAGTGATGTCTGCCTGACAAGAGGCATCTATCAATGTCTAAATAGACACGCAATACATCAGTAGTGTCCCCCAGTTGATCTACTCACTTACTGAGTAAAATGATGCAAATTTCAAAGCAGACAGTTTGATCCTTTCTAATTTGCAGGAGAGTATAGAAACTGTAACTCTTAGCCATGCAGGCCACAAACAACGGTACTGAAAAAATGTCAACATAGAAACAAGATCTTTTTTTACAGAACAAGCTGACAAAACATTATTGCAATTATTGCATACCTGAGTAATGGAGTTTTCAAAGATGATGCTGGGCTTCCAGTCTGTTCCAACTGTGCAGATTCATGCACATTCTCCTGCTTTCCTTGTCTGCTTATTTCTGCTTTTCTGTTAGAGGTTAATCTAGACATAACCTCCTCTTCCTTTTTGGATGCTGGATTCTCAAGTGGTGCTTTCCCTAAGCTCTCCAAAGTCTCAAGCTGGCTTCTCTCAGCCAGTTGTGACACAGACTCAGACACCAACACAGAAGTAAGTACTTTTTCCTTTTCTGAAGACTCTGTTTTTTGAAAAGGATTCCCTGTAAAAGGAATTGAGAGTCTGAGACTTCAGTGATAACACAAGAGACCAAAAAAATGCATGTGACATTAAGATGGCTTGCACCATTACAACAGAAGGGCTGAATTTTTGTTTAGTCTTATTTGTCCATTTATTTTTATAAGTCACCACTACAAATTAAAAGTTCATGGTCTACTTTTAAAGCCTATAAGGTCATATAGATGTCACGGGGAAAAGCTGGTAGAAGTGTGGTTTTAAATTTTACAGCGCAATCTTCCCCCTCTCATCCTTTACAGCATACTATAGAACTTAGTCTAGTCATCTAGCTGTTTAAGCTTCTACAACTTCCCTTAAAAGTCTTTTTCAGAGCCAAAATTGTAGTTCACCAAGCCCTTCACAGGCTCAGATCACTGAAGATTGCATTGTCAGCAATTCTGATTTTTCTCTGTTTCTTCAGAGGCAGATTAAGCTCCCAAACAATTACATACTTTTGTAGGAGAAATGCAAAACAAAATAAAATTATTTTGGCATAGTGTGGTTAAAATGCCAGATCATACTTTTGATTATTAGTGCTCTTTAACAGGTGGAAATATTTGCTTAAGAGAAGATACAATCTTTAGACAAAAAACCATCTCACATTTTACCAATAAACTAGCTACACCAATGCTTTTAGAACCATTATTAAATTAACAACATTTATGTACAGCACACCTAGTTTATAGCAGAAATCATGGAATGGTGGTATTAGTGTAGTACCAGGAAAATTTGTTTCTACTTTTTTATTAGATGGCCTCAGACAGAACGATTTAGCATGACAACCAGTACTAAGTTGTGATGTGTTTACATTCATTATACCTCGGTTTACAAGTTTAAGTGTACCTACCAGAAGTTATCCCTGGCACATCTGTGGATTTAATTGAATAACCCTGTATTTAAAAAGAAAAAAAATGTTTTTTTATTGCTCTCAATACAGAAGAGACAATGAAGTTGATAAACTCATATCACACATGCACAGTTCTAAGAGCAGGACTGATACAGAAGACAGCACAGCATCATTCATCACTCATCTCATTTCCTGAGCAGGCTTTTCAAGGCCTTCTTATGACAAATGACTCAAGACAAGGATATTGAGATAAGAGATCAAAGAAGGAAGAAGATTGTTATCCAGCCCTTCATAGAAAAGCTCTCTGAATCACATGGGGCATTACCACCCATTCCTACACCAAGGTACACTGTACAATCTTAGCTCACTTACAAAGATCAATGGTAGTCACTGCCACAAGCGTGATCATATTGTAAAAAAGCACAGAAGGAAACTGGAAACATGGTGGCTTGTATTCATTAGCAGCTTGCTCTTTTAAACTAGTACCTGCTATGTTAAAAATCGATAGGAACACATCTATCTAACAGCTTCTTCATGTAACAGACACAATGCAAATTCAAAACATCGTTCAGTGAACCTAGACAGTCTGCCAGTCATCCAGTATACATCCAGAGTTTCCCTTCCTGCAATGTCATTGTCTGAAGGGTAATGCAGAATGAACCAAATAAGACATATTACCCGTCTGTCTACTAGGAAGTCAAATTAAAAAAACCTGAGAGCCTACAGATTCTCAAAAAACCCTAATACTAAATAAATGAACATCCAAAACCTGTTGTAGATTTCAAAATTAAAAGCAATTTATAGGTGTTGATTTTCCTTTTAAGTTTTACAGGCAGTACATATTTAAGCAAGTGACACCACTAAAAAATAAATATAATTAAAATGCTCTATTATGTGTGATGCATCTACCCCATGCACGAAAACTCACCAAATTATGATCTCACCTTGTAAGTGGTTTCCAGGTTATCTTCTACCACAACAGCAGATGGAGTTTTCTTGGAAGGAGGAAAATCATTCTCTTCAAGCTCTGCAGCCAACCGTTTTTGAGCTGTCTGCAACTTTGGAACAGGGACTACTGATGCACTCTCTAGTTGTTTGGTTTCCATACTGATGTTTAAAGGCGCAGCAACTTCACCAGCTGCAGTTGTCAAGGATCCAATACTGTTTACAAATAAAGTCATTATTGTGACTGTACAAGAAGACCAAATTTACTTTGTGTAAGGTTTCCGTATGGAAGTTTCACATGAATCTATGGTGATACTCTTCCTTGCTTAATGTCAATATTAACTTCAAATGTACCATTTACTACTGATAAACATTTTGTTGTGCTATCTGGAGTTAAGTTTTTCTAGCCATAATTGAATCTAGTTACTTTAGCTCTTCTATTTGAACTCCACTTGGTCTTTTCATATGAAATAAAAATATGGCAACTTATTAACTGCCCTAGAAAATGCTAAAATACAGTATTATTTATCTGCACAGTTGAACCCCCACATGCTGTATGATCTCAAAAGACATACAGAGATCTATAAGACATACAGAGAAGCAGCAGAGACTAGGAAAATATGGTAAAGCAGTATGGGAACAGCGAGACAGAACATGTACTCTAACTCTGCCTGTCAGCTATTCTGTTTATCATCAGTAGTTCCACAGGAGTTAGAATTTTTACACTGTATAGCCAACATTCACTCAAAGACCTATCCTTTCAACAAAGGAATGATATTAGCATCTGATATCACAGGGCAAGATTCTCCACAATTATGTGGAATTGCATCACGTCTCTAGTTATGATCTGAGGACTTACATTAGTACAGTATTAGGGTTTGGGGTTTTTTACTACTTTGCAACAATTCCACCCTTCAGAATTGTCTTTTTCCTTTGATTTTTTTTTTCTCCCAAGCTGACTACAAGATTTAGTTCAACTGTAATGTTGACATAACAATTTTGTTACACTGCATTGAGAAGTACTCTTTGTAAAAGAAATTCAAACCCTTCTGGACTGCAGTAGACAAACCAGCTATTATTCTTTTGAGTAATTAATTAGTGTTTTCATCTTGTCTGCCTTTTGAACATAGCACAAACTCAGGAGAATGATATAAGAATTTATATCTTGTTTTATCATGTGTTCCAGAAGATCATCTACATGAAAAATCTGGAAGAGCAATTAATAAACAGCCACTCTACAAAACTGTTAAAGTACTGTAAAAATGCAAGCATGCTTAGATTTTTTCATTTCAGTTGCTTTGCACTGTAAGGATCCATGGCAAAATAAGGTGCAAGCTGGACAAATGATTTCTACTAAAAAGAAAGACTTACTCTAAAGGATAAATCAGAATTAAAGTGACACCAAAATCCCAGCTGATTAAAACACTAACTTTAAAACACCTATGGAATCTTCCTCAAATCTGATTAGAGCCCTTTTTACTTTCTTTATTCTCTAACCAGTCTGTCAAAATTACTTCCTCTTGCATTTCTTCTTTTGGGAAGTTCTAATCTGTACTGCACATTCAGAGAGCAATCAGGGTACACAAAAAGTGTTTCACTTTGATATAAAATAAAGCATTTACCTCTCCACTTCAGTCCCAGTTGTTTCACTTGTATTTATTGGGCTGATAAGTATTGGGGCGGGTAGTACTGGTTCTGAAGTTTGTTCCAGCATAACAGATGCATCAAACTCTTTTGAGTCAGCTGGGATTTCCACCAGTGTTAAAATGAATGTCTGTTCTTCCTCTGGACATCTGTGGTCATCATTCACTACTATAATTTTTTCAGGGAAATAAAGAAATAACAGAAAATTATTAATCTAATATGAAATTAGGCTGCTCTGTTCATGTCCTCCCTACATGGAGTACTGAAAATTTAGGCACTCATTTCTCCATGGAAAAAGGCATATTCTTGAGACAATAAGCATCCTGTCTTCTTAGATGACATACATGTCATCACCTCCTGGTGCCTATTCACTGCAGTGGAATCCTGATTACCATTCAGAATGAGGAATATTAAAAATGCCTAGTAATGATTAAATAGGTGTTCTAGCATTAAAGAGCAATTTGCATTTTTATTAAACTTGTGTCATGGTGGTCAAATGGCCCTCTGTCTTCAATTGCAACTCTCAGGTATTAAGAGTTACTTCTTTAAATGGCAGATGTCTGCTGTTCTGAAGGTAAAGAAAGGATTTTTCCCCTCACTGAGGATTGGCAGAAGAGAAGCATAGTCTTGAATTTAATAGATGAAAAATATAAATAATTTAGTCAACAAACAGACATTAACAGATATCTGCCAAATGTCATCCATTAGAATTTAGGGAACAAACATATGTAAAGTTTTCAAAAGATGGAAAACAACAGTGTCCATTATTTAAGACAGCTCTCAATGATGTAAAACTCTTATTCCAACCGCAGCTTGCTTGGGTTCTTTATCTAATTAAACATGATTTAAGATGCTTCATCCCAAGATTCTTGCAATAACAGGGCATAGCAACAGATGTCTAAGAAGTATTAGCCTGATCTTTTGCACAAGCTCGTGAGTTACAGCTTTAGACTGCAGTTTCCATGTAAAGTAAGTATTCTGGGCTTCTGCCACTGTGACTATCCCATATGTTAGACAAGTAGTGGTTCCAAACCAACTGCATTTCAATTTGTTCTAGGGAAAAGCAGACATCACCTTCGTAACTTTCATAACACCTGATCACTTAGGCATTAATCAGTTGACTCAGTACAGCTAAAGAAGGAAATTTGATTGTCTTACACTTCTCTTCTTCTTTCTCTCCTGCTCCACACTTGCACAGTACAGCCCTCCTACTCACACAACTCTGACAACAGCATTCACTTGGTAACTTCATGAGCAACTATAGCTCACTAAGCCAGTGGAAAACTACACAATTTCTCTCCCTCTGTCATGTTCAGTTTTTGATGGGTGAGTCAGAGATGCACAAAGGGCTATAAAAACTGCTATACCTACCATGAGGTAAGCAGCAAGAGCTCACAACAGGGAAAAGAGTATAAGTTTCCCTTCCACTGATATTTAAACTTAATGAAGGGCCATTCAAAAAGTTCCCAAGTCCAGTTTCTTGTCATGTAATGACAAGAGGCTAGGGAGGGGAATGTCACAGTGCTGTGGATCATTATCTATGTTAACGGAATAGACTGATTAATCATGTCAATGAAAATTCTTTTTTTTAAATGAAAATTTTAGGTTTTTTATTATTTTAGTAACTGCAAAATACACAAATGTGGGCTTTTGCTAAACTTTCAATATTAGGACATTATACCTGAAGTTTCTTCTGTGCCGCTTACGCAGTGTTGTTGAGCTTCCTGAGTACAAGCTTCATTCTAGAAACACAGTTGAAATAAAACAACTTAATAAATCTGGGAAATAACTGTAGGAAACAGGAAGAAACAAAGAATGTCAAATGCTGAAGAGCTAAAAAATCTGATCACACCATCATTACTGCATGTGTCAGTTTTCACTTCTAGCTGTCTAGGTTGAATAGTATTAGCCTGACAAGGACAAGAAACACTGGGGAAAAATAAAATTAATTTGCAGCTCACTGTCTGTATTGATGGTTTGTCAAAATACATTTATATTTCCTACAGCACAACTCTGTCAGAGACGACTCACACAATAAACTGTTCAGTGGCACTAAGAAAGCAGCTTTCTACAACCCTTAACAAATCACTGAGTGCCAAAGAAAAACACCCAGCTCTGCAGCTCATCTATCCCTTCCCTTTTATGGCTTGACCCTTTGCCAAAACCAGGAATAATCTACTGCAAGTTGCCTTTTCTCATACTCTTTGCCAGGCTGGTAAGAGCCACATCATTCTTGCACATTGTTCTAATATGAAATCAGCCTTGACGCATCTGTGCTAAACAAGCTTCTGTGCATCAGCTGTTCCACCATAACTACGTGCTCACTGATCTCACACAACACTCCCTGCGGGAACTGCGAATGAACCTTTCTCTCATGAAGAAATAAGGTAACTCTCATTTATACTAGAACACAGACACACAAACCACTGCAAAGAAATGGATGTGAAAGACATAGTGCTTGTCCGTGACAATATACATGGTGATGATATAAATGATGTAGATATATGTAAAAATATGCAAAATTTGTGTATGTCATATAATAATATGCATATAAAGCTCTTAAATGTTTTTTTAAATAAATGAGAAAGAGCATGACAAAGGATGCAGTTTGCTTTAAACAAATGGAAGTGACAATGAACATGCTCCATCCAAGCAGTAAGTTTTAACTTAGTTTTAATTTAAACAAATGTAACAGTAAGAGGTCACACTAAATGGATACATGAATCCTAGGTAACTTATTCCATCAAGACTCCTTAAAAATTCCTCACAATTTTGCTAATGCATATCACTTATTGCTGAAATGTTCTAAACAGATTTTGCAAAGATTAAGTTTGTCTGAAAGATTATTTGGATATACCCCTGCAAAAAATCAAGTTTCATTTACCAACTGAAGTATCAGGTCTTTAGAAATGTCAGTACACTTGCACTGAAAACCTGTTTCTTTACAGAATTTCAAAAACTGGACACTTCTAGACTGTAATTAAGTTCCTTACCTGAGTCACATTGACTGGACATATATTGTCCACAAGAGGACAAGGACTTTGCTCAGGAAGTTCATCCACAGAACTTGGATTTGGATAATCCTCTAGTCCAAGGTGTGATTTTTCAGGTTTCGGTGATGCAGTTAGAGGTCTTAAATCTCCTGAATTTCCACAAGCATCTCTTATCTGCTTTTCTGTTCTGCAAGGTATGTATCTAGTTAATTTGAAACCAAATGAAGATACCCTGTGCACATGCTAAATTCGGTGTTACAATTTATTTAATATGAAGCATAGGTAATTACAGAGAAACAAAGCACCTGTTTAAAAACTACATCATTCTACTAAATAAAATGTGTAATTTTTGAACAGGTCTACATGAAGACTTTCAGGGAAAGGCCTCTGTAACTCCATTAATAGAGGCATTTGTACTGAAAGAACAACCAAGCAGGAAGGCTTTTAAGCTCCTTAACATTTCTAAATGAATCAACTCCTTAACATTTCCTTGCAGTTTCATGAAAGACAGTTAAGCATCAAGGTAATTACTAAGTACTGAAACAGCAAACATAAGTTAATGTTCTACCTCCAAAAGCTGTAGCACAACATGCAAGGGAGAAAAACCTGAACTGTACACTATCTGTATAAACATACAGAGTGTCCGTGAGCACACTCTTTCCATTACAGTCATGTACTACACCTGAACTTCAGCTGCATATTTTAAGAGACAGCAGGAATAAAGTCAGTATTAAGTGATGAGTCTTCCTACCTCTCAGTTTTGTCTACTTGCTTGCTAAGTTCCATATTTCCAGTTGCTAAGTCATGAAGAACTGAAGAATCATCTGCAGCTACTCTGATTGGTTCTAGTTCCACCATCTGCATTTCTGCAGTACCCTTCAGGGTTGCAGGATCTAAGTTTTGTAAGAATAAAAATTAAAATAATGTATTTTCAATCTGCAGGTGTATATACATATTCATATTACTTTTTACATATAACCTTGTATATATTAAAATTTTGTAGTATGTTTATATAGACACATGTACATAAATGTGCACATATATACTTGTGTCTCAAGTAAGTAAGGCACATACACATATCTCATTTTGCCTTTCATATCTTGTGCTTTTTGCCAGTGATATGAAGATAATTAAGAGTTTGAAGACTAACTTTTTTGCAACTGCTTTAAGAATAGAAAACCAGTTCTTTCTTACCCCTCTTCTACTTTTAATGGAAGGAAAAGACAGTAACAAACAGAAAAAAAGTACACTGTATTGGACTGTATTTCTGTAATTGGCAGACCAGTAATTTAAGTGCTTTCCACTTAAGGTAGCTTAATACCTGCAGAAAAAAACTGCTATTCAAATTGCATTTAATTTCATACTGAAAGGTATACTTATGTATAAAACTATACCAAAATGGGTACCCTACGTTACAGTGGTGATGTATCATCTGTGAACATGAATGGAAAGTGAAGACTTTCAGCTTTGTTTCATTTCATGAATAGATGTGAATCTATCTGTATAACCATTTTCAGAGCCCTAGGATAAGAAACAGGCTTACCAGTTGGAGTTTGCTCTAGTTGTTCCACAAGTACATTTGTGTTAAGTAACTCCTGCAGTATGTTTTCATTGGACCTCAGTATTCCAGAGGTTGGCTCAGGCTTCAGGTGTCCGCCTCCTGCCAGTCTCAAACTATTCGCCACAGGCAGAGAGCTACCACTGCAAGTAAAAGGAAAAATGTCATCAATAGAATTCTTTATTTGTGACAGTTAGTGAACAGAAGATATAAGGGATATGGGGTAGATCAGACAATGAAGACTTGAAATGCAGGCTCCAACTGGCAGAGAAGACAGAAAGCTATTCAGCACAATAAAAAAAAATTATCTGCAAATTGAAACAGACAGGTATGCTGCAAAATAGTATATTTCCAATGTATAGAAGAAAAAAAAAGAATAATTGAAATGTTTAAATAACAGGAGAAGATCAGAAATCTAATACATATCACATGGTAGTAAGTTCTGGTTTAATAATATAATTAAACTGGATGCAAAATGAAGTATCTTCGATTATGATTTTTCAAAGAGCATAATCTCATAGTTTGTTCAAGCAATCAACAAGTTAAACAGTCTTTCAAATAATACACAATCACCAGCAGATGTTTCTCTGGAAAAGTGTCCAGTTAAGCTGTCTTGCAATTCACAAATGCAGAATTATAAAAAAACAATCACTAAAAACCATAATGATAGAAGATCAACTGTTTTTTTGCCATCTCTTTCCTCTAAATCTTAGATCTACACCCCACAGCAGCAGTAACACTTAAGCAATTTGTCTTGGTCTGATTAGCTGTAGAGAACTTTAGGAAAAAGAACTTGGTAATTAACAGTGATCCAGTACAATGTAGTCTGTGTACTTTATTCTCCCCCTGCCTCCCCAGGTAAACTTAATTTCATGAGACAAAAACTAGTTGTAGACCCGCAAAACTACATACAAACACCTCATGGAAGTCATAAGAAGGAGGCAAGAGGAGTTTTTGCAGATTACACAGCAAATTAAATAAACTGAGAAACCATTACTAAAGCAAGACTGCTTGCAAATCAATAAAAATGCCAGAAAGAACCTAGCAAAAGTAAGCAGTGTCAGAGGATGTCTCTCACTAAAGAAAATGAAGTAGTAATTTAACCTGGTATCAGTAGCATCCTTCTCTGAATATTCTTCTACACCTATTCTTATGCCAGTGATTTGATTCTCTACATTGATGTTGCTTCCATCCTCAGAAGGCAGCAATTCCTTGACAGAAGTGTCTGAAGCAAGCAAATACTGACTAGAAGTTCTGTTTTCTTTAAAGTAGGCATGAGTTACAAGGCTATCAGCTATGTCCAAGTCATCTTGAGCAGGTGCCATGTGTGTCCGTTCTGGTTATAACAATAAACAGAATGGGAAAACTTCATTTAAAACACTCAGGTTTGGCATGTGTATAAAGCCATATATCTTCAAGCCACATTTAACACAGTTTGTATCCTCCAAAGACACAGATTCAAATCCCAGATAAATACAGTCCTAAGAGAACACTTTTGGCAGTAAGAACACAAAAACTAACATTCAACCAATGAAAGCAGATAATAAATGCTACACAAAATCTATAAAACTCAGGTAATTTCACGTTAGATCTTGTTAGGGTGAAAAGGCTATGCTTCACATTAAAGCTCTGAAAAGATCGCTGAAAATTACGGTCATTTAAGCTTGATTCCTTTCTTTTGTCCAGTTTATGTGACCAGATCAATTCAAACATGTGCTTCCTAAAACAGGTCCCACAAACAACCTTCTAGCACTGATCCAGTCGGCAGTATTCGGTAGGATGCCTGCCTTTTTCCAGCCACCCTGCATTGGCTAGATTCACTATGTGTTACAGTGCAACAGGACTAAAAGCATAAAAGATTCTTGCCCTCCTGCTATGCAGCAGCAAGTGAAAGAGCTTTGCAGCCACTGCTTCATCCCTCCTTAGGCGGACCCAGAAAGCACGAGAGAAAGCTTTGTCCCATAAATCAGATCGTACCTTCAGAGCTTGTTTTTAACTGGAAATTTGGATCACCCATTGCAAGTAAAGTCATAGCAGCTTCCGTGCTTCCATCGTTAATTCCTGTGAAGTTGTACACACACATTAAAAATCACAAGTGCTCTAACCAGAAATCCACTTACCCATTTTCAAAAAGTATTTGACACTACCACCAATACAGTGAAGTACATATTTTTTAAATTGACCTTACTTATGGATCAAAATGCTTGTAGACAAGCAGCCATTCTCAACCAGCAAATTCAAACTACTGTTAAAACACTAAGCAGCAACATGACTGCCTTTAATAGTGTACTGGATACAGGTGGCAAGGTGTTGGCAGCACCAGGGGCTGCCCTGGACACAGACAGTTCCAGCTGATCTACTGCAGCACACAGCTGAGTCTGAGAGTCAAGATGGTGGCACCTTCGGAAAATATATTTTAAAAAAGGGGAAAATGTATATACTGGTAGCAAGTTAACAGGAAATACATGAGCAAGATTGTTTCATATCTACCTTTGTCCACATCTGGATTCTCATGTATGGTTGTTTCCTTAAATACAAAGAAAGACAGTATCAAAGTTCTATATAAAACGACTCCGTAATTTTTATTTAATGCTTACAGGTAAATTCCGTGCCCACAGGTTACTCTGGTTTTAAGGCTAACAATATTTACTTACATAGTTTTCCCACAGCTGTGCCTCATACCTGTGTGGGACAGGTAGCAGTCTAATAAGCTACAGTTACATTCAGACACAGCAACAAGAGACTGCTGAAATAGCTTTGGATGAACTATGAAACAAACAAAAGGCATTTTAACAGCTGCTGAGGTGCTTACTTTTTCTTCCCACTGTATTATTGGTTGGACAGATGCACAAGAAAGACTTTCAGCATCAGTAGCCACCTGCACATCTGGGATATTCACAGATATTTCCAGCTGTAAAAATAATTGTACAGGTATTTCAGTTCATCACATGCAAAAGAAAATCTGTCAAATGCAAATTCGTATAAACCTCGCATATTTAACAGATGTTCACCATCTGGAGGGATCCTTAGCAAAAATCATACCTTCTGATTTGAGAAGGAAGCAGTGGTATGAACAGGAGGCAGAACTGGTAGTACTACCTGTAGCTAAGTGGAAGCATCAGACAACCTAAGGCCTTGTTTCTAGTCACTCATTTCTCCACCAAATTAAGTTATGCAGCTGAGATCTTTTATGGTGTCTGTTTACGTCAAATGGGTTTTGTTAGTTTTCAGTCTTTTTCTGCTTTTTATGTCTTCAGGAAGGAAAAACAGTTCACACTTATTTCCAAAGCGAGATAGGGAATAGACATACAGACACATAGAAACACACCCACTCACCATTTTACCTATTTTTGTTTCTTTTTCAGCTCTGTGTTTTCACTGAGAACTTCAGACATTTGACATTTTCAGAAATGAGGACTTGAAATTTGACAGGAAGATTATGATATTTCCAGGGAAGTTCTCACAAAAAACACTCCTCAATCTGGGCTGCTCTCAAAGGCTTGCACTTTTTACAGATACTTTTGACTGACCTATTTAAATTTTACAACAGCTGGGTCCTCGGGTCCTCTAACCACATCCCTCACTAGTACTCCTAAGTGTTAAACCAGGCAACTTGGTTGTCATCCCCCCACATAATATATATTCCACATCTCTGAAATCAACGATGCAGCAAAAATTTCCATGCAGCAACTTTGCTGCCCATTATTATTCTAGAGACCCCTTGGTGTTTTGACTGAGCTTTAAATTATTCTGCTATTTCACCTGGAGAAAGAAACAGTGTGATTAATTCAGGAGACAATAAAAAGCAGGATTTCAGTGGACAAAGAGAGGAAGAGGACAAGCAGTAGCAGTAAGCGAAAAAGCACTAGAAAGCAAAAATCACTGAAGTGAATGGAAAGTAGTGATGACAGGGAAAAAAAATAGAAAAATGTCTAATCCTTTGAACACAATCCCTTCCGAGGCCTTGAACAGAGGCCACTGTTCCCAAACCTGCCCAGTTCCCTGGCGCCAAAAAATCTACGCCATTTCCCCTCTGGTTATTGGTCTAAGTGTTGCTACAGTGTTACACACTCAAGTTTAAGATAGTCTAAGGGTGCACATGAAATATAGGCCTGCACTCCAGGTGTATAAGTTTACAACTCTACAAATAGCTATGAAAGAGTAAAAATGTATAGTACTTGAAAAAACTAACAAAGATATAGATGGTCTCTCACTGATAGCATCAGGGACTGTTGATCTGCCCTTGCCAGATGGAGCAAGAACATCCTTAAGTGGATTGCATCCCATGGAGAACCCACACTGGAGCATGGACAAGGAAGGAGTGGATTCCACCATACCACCAAACTCTACTGCAGGAACCAAAGCAAAAAGTAATGCCTAACTCAGATAAAACCCAAATACTCAGAGATACAAATAGAATAAAATCTTTCAAAACAATCAGAACAAAATTACATACGCAGAACCCAGTGACACAATACCTCCTCCATGGTTTCCTGTATCTGCACAGGAATTGGTTTTGGAGATCGAAGACCTATAGGAACAAACACTGGTGCCTTGTTTACTTCCTCTGGTGCAAAGCATTCATCTTCATCATCAAGCTCAAAGTCATCTGCCTCGGCATCCTCCTCCTCTCGAGAAGCCCGAAGGGTGACAAAGGTTATCTTTGAACTTCTGAGTTCCTTCCCAGATTTTCTTCTCTGTATAGTTTTCAAATTTTTGCCTCTGGTAACACTCAGTGTAGCACCTTGCCTTTGATTCCCCTTCTCACTGGAATCAGCTTCACGTTCAGAGGCAGAAGAAGTAGCAGCTTTTGGCTCCAACACATGTTCTGGCAGTGCTGTCTGTTTTGATGATCTCCTGAACTGCCCTCTAGAGTATAGAACAAAACCAGTGAAGTCCAAGACATTCCAAAAAGTGGGATACTTCAAATCAAAACAAACTCAATTAAAAAAAAAAAGTTATCATTGTGACCAACAATGCAAACTATTTACTTAATAGTGACAAATAAACATTTAATCAGAAACTAAATTTCTTCCTGTGTACATAAAGTACTGATTGTCAATGTGTATTAAGCAGTTTCAGAATGCTAGAAATCTTCACAATTAAACTTGCAAGGTACAGAATTCTTTGATTAGAAAAGTATGAAATAATTTTAATTTTGAGGGATGTGGAAGTCACATACTTTTTAAACCATGTTTTAAGACAACTTCCAGTTATCTTTTGCTAAAGCTACACCTGAAGCCCCAAACTATGATACTTTAGTTGACCAGACTATTGTTTATAAACTTAAACTGTTAGATGATAACTACTTATCTCCTTTGCTTTCTCAGACAGCATTCTCTTCAATAATCAGTTGATTCTGTTTCCTTCCTCAAAATCATGGGCACAACCACTTTGAGTGTCAAAAGTAATTAAAAACTTCCCCCCAAAACATCCTCCTTGGTAAACTGGTGGGGAGTGGAAGCAAATGGCAGCAGAGGACACTTTTAGCACAGTTTCTCTTTAGGTTAATTCCACAATCCCTGTGCCCCCAAATACCGGTACTCTCAAGTCCTCCCCTATAAAATCAGGAATTTCTATTGAAACCATGGGATGGATTGGTGAGAGTGCTGGCTGTGTTCATTTTATCAGAATACAGGCAGGTTAAGAGATGTAGGGGTATCTGCACTCATCTGCTAAATTGAGATGGAAGACACAAGAACTGATGTGAGGCACTCACGTAACACATGGCAGAACTACGGCCAGTAATTATCAACCAGTTGAGTTTACAAACCAAAAGTTGTTTTACCTTGTGAGATTGTCTGAATGTTTTTCCTGAGAAGCAGAAAGCTGAGAATCATCTTGTTCTACTTGACTCTCACTCGCTGACAATATCGCTGGAGACTGGAGTGTAATGTCCTGCCTGATCCTCATACAAGATGTTTCTTCAACATTCTCTGCAAAATTGTGTTTCCTTGTAGCTTCTGAGAAGGAGCCAGCTTCCACTATATTACTGGAATTTTGCTGAACAGAGGAGATAATTACGACCATATTAAGTGCCAAACATTTATAACTGGTTTTGGTGACTTAAGTTTGGTGAACTTAGTTTGAAGATCTAGAGAATGTGCCCAGCTGTCATCTCTGATAACTTAGGGCATTTTTACTCACTGTCTTTAATTTTGAGCTCTACAGCAGAGGTGTCATTAACTAGCATTATCTATGATGCCTGAATTCCCAGTGCTGCTGGTAGTTAATAGACCAAGACCATGCTCAATTTATCAAGAGTACCAACTCTTTAGAAGCTGGAAAGATGAATAATTTTCTAAAATTACCTATTAATTTAAAGAACAATTTACAGGAAGGAATTTTTTTTTCTGCCTTGGGAACAAACTAGGAAGAAAAAACTATCATACTTTATATAAAAGCATTTAAATATTGTTCAATATATACACAGATACATCAGCAACCACAGTTCATCAATTATGGATACTTGGCAAAAATAGTATGTTAACTAAAAGATTTTAGTCATCCATATAGAAAATAGGGAACACCATATAAACTTGACTAAGTTTTGACAGCATTAGACAAAGATGGAACTAGTCTGGGCTAAGTTAGGCCTGCTGAGCAAATTCAAGGTCTGAACTTTGTTCACACTCATTTTAATTTCTAAGTATACTAATACAGATTTTAGGTAGTATCTGAAGTTAGTTAACTGCTTTATTTTCCATTGTTCAATGAATAACAAACAGTATATTATTTTTTAGCAGTGTTAGCATATATTCATTATAATGTAAATTTCTGACCATATAAACCATAGAACTTAAGACAGCGGTGTCTATTAAATATTTCCACAGTTTTTAGATTCTAAGTCCATTTATTCAGCATAATTTCCAACAGAGAGTTAAAAAAAAATTCAAGTAATCACATTAAGCTTTTCCAGCCATATACTGGATTTCTGTGACCGCTATGGTTCTAAGAACTTGGGCAAAAGGATTGAGGTATAACTGGCTCAAAATACATGATCAGCACTTACCACTGATACACCTGTTTTTAATAACACTGAACACTCCTCTTCATTTCTGCTCTCAGTGTTGTCCTCTTCTTTGTTTTCACCTTCTTCAGGATAATCTCTTTTCCTAGTAAGTCTCTTTAGGTCTGGCCTTGAGTTCCAGTGGGGTTCCCTTGCTCTCTCTTCACTTTCTCCAGAATGCAATTTATCATTGGACCTATAAAAACATGTTTCAACTTTTACTTCTGAAGAACTACAAAGTACACTCTGTAAGCTTGGCTTACTATCAGATATTTAATACTTCCAGCTAGAAATGAACTTGTGTTTTAAATTTTTATTTGTTTAGCTGGTTACATGTAAATAAACATAAAGGAAGAAAAAAACACTGCAAGAAGGAGGTAATTAGTCTACAGCAGTGGACGTTCCTGATTACTTTTGGGAAAAATTTCCGGAAGGAAAACAAAAGTCAGAGAGAGTAGAGAGTGTCACCTATACCAACACAGGACTCCAAAATTAAGCAGCCATAGGAACATTATATTCACCAGTTCCAGTGCTCAAGGTTCTATTGCTTTCAGAAAGGATACAATTCTTACATCTGTTCTAACACATTCAGATCAAGAAGACAGAAATCTCGGCCTTCTAAACTCATGACTTGAGAAAAAGAGACTAAAAGTAATCCAGAAGATTACAGTTTAGTCAACCTCATCTCAGTCCCTGGGAAAGCGATGGAACAAATAAACCTGGAAACTACTTCCAGACACATGAAAAACAACCTAACTTGGAGTAGTCAGCATGGATTTGTAATGGGGAAGTTATGCTTGATCAACTTGATAATCTCTTTCAATGAAATGACTGGCTCCACAAATGAAGGGAGAGCACTACATAGTGTCTGCCTTGACTCCAGTAAGGCCTCTAACACTGTTTAACACTGTCTCTTCTAACATGCTCGTAAGGGAGCTGATGAAGTACGGACTGAAAGTGCACTAAAAATTGAGTTATCGGGTTCTGAGGTTTGTGATCAGTGACACAAAGTCCAGTTGGAGACCAATTACCAACAGTGCGCCCTGTGGGTCAATACCATGTCAAATCCTGTCCAGTATCTCCACAAATGATCTGGATGATGGGGCAGGCTGTAACCTCAGTAGGTTTACATATTAGGCAGATCTGGAAGGAATTGCTTCTCAGAGACACCCAAAGGTGGTACTGGCCTCCAGAGGGACCTGGACAGGCTGGAGAAATGGGCTGACAGGAACCTCAGGAAGTTCAGCAAGGGGAGATGCAAAGTCCTGTGTCGGGGGAGGAACAGCCCAAGGCACCAGCACACGTTGCAAGCCACCCAGATGGAAAGCAGCTTTGCAGGAATGAACCCGGCTGTCCTGGTGGTCTCCGAGTTGAACCTGAAGCACGAAGGTGCTGTGGCTGCACAAACAGCTAATGGTGACCTGGGCTGCAGCAGCAGAAGCCTTGCCAGCAGGCCGAGGGAGGTGATCCTTGCCCCTCATTCGGCACTGATGAAGCCACCTGGAGGACTGACCAGCTCTGGGCTTCCTGGTAGGAGAGACCTGGACACACTGGAGACAGCCCCTCAAGGGGTCACACAGATGGTAAAGGGATGGAAGCATCTCTCCTACGACAAAAGGCTGAAGGAGCAGGAACTGTTCAACTTGGCGAGAAGGCTCAGGGGGATCTCTTCAACAGTTACACAAAAACCCAAGGGGAGGGTGCAAACAGGACAGAGCCAGGCTCTTTCCAGGAGTGCCCAGTGACAGGACAAGAGGCAATGGACAAACAGTGCAAGACAGGAGGTTCCTTCTGAACACCAGGAAATCCTGTTTCACTGTGAGGGTTACCAAGCCCAGAGAGACTGTGGAGTCTCCATCCTTGGCAAGATTCAAATGCTGTCTGGATACAGTATTGGGCAACCAGCTCCAGGTGGCTTGACTGGGGGGTTGGACCAGAAGACTTTTAGCAGACCCTTCTACCCTCAACCATTCTGTGAGTCTGTGAAAGTCCACCATCATAGGAGACATAAAAACTGTGAAGTAAGGCCCTTCTCTTGCTAGCACAAAGACTCAGGGGCATGATTTCAATGTAATTTATGGAAGAGATTATAAGCAGAGTTTCAGAGACAGATGCAAACCAGAAGATCATTTCAGAAAACAGCAAAAGTAAATTGATTTGAGACTGCTGTGTGATAATTAAGAATAAGCAAAAGGTATCTTATATCATAACCCAGAGCTGTCACATGTAAATGGCACTATCTGCCTCATACTGCACACAAATAAAAAGCATCATTACAGGAAGTTCTCCTACTGGAAACAAAAACTGAAGAGACTCTGAATATATCTTACAGAAACACAAAATGAGCTTGCTGTCTACTTGCCATTTCTCAATTATAATGGAGTGCAAATGGCACTGCTCAGTCTTCGGTCCACATTCATGGTGCACCGTACCCAAAGAATTTATTACTGAGAAATTCAGACAGTTAAACCCTTATTACTTAATTCTACTCTCACCCATGAAGTACCTTCTAAAAATGAAAACAGCCTTGAAAAAAATCCTGTAATCCTGTTAAAAACTCTTGCATTATTTAAGAATGCCACCTAGTGACTTCTACAGCACTCAGAAGAGAACAACTAGCACAGCTCAGAGCCTGTGCTTCCAAAAGCAAGTGCTGTATGAAAACAACTGGACAAATGCACAAAGTTTTTACAGTACATCGTGTCTTAACCCCAGCTAATAAGTAAGTGCCATGCAGTCAGTCAGTCCCCAAACCACAGTGAGAAGAAGAATTGGAAAGAAAAGGTAAACCTTGTGGGTTTAGATAAGAACAGTTTAACAATCAAAGCAAAGTAAAATATAAAATAATGAAAAGGAGAGGCAGACACAGACAGAGGGGAATAAAATGCAAGGGAAACAAGTAATGCACAATTGCTCACTGCTTGCTAACTGATGTCCAGCCCATCCCCAAGCAGTGTTCAGCAGTCCCTGGCCAATTCCCTCCATTAGTGAGCTCGATGTTCCATCGTATGGAATATCCCTTTGGCCTGTTCAGATCAGCTGTCCTGGCTGTGCTCCCTCCCAGCTGCTTGTGCACCTGCTCACTGGCAGACCATGAGACACTGAAAAGTCCTCAACTCAAGGTAAGCACTGCTCAGCAACAACTAAAATGTCAGTGTGTTATCAATGCTTTTCTCATACTGAATCCAAAATGCAGCACCGTACCAGCTACTAAGAAGAAAATAAACTCTACCCCAGCTGAAACTAACATAAGAGTTTACTTTGTCAACAGGTAACTTTACCTTTCTGTAGTATCCTGAATGCTTCCTACAGCATCTGTAGATAGACATTCTTCTTGCTCTCTGCTGCTGTGGCAGTTTGGGGATTTTTTAGAAGAACAAAGCATTTCTGATGTCACGCTTCTCAAATTTATGTCTAGATTGTCATTCTTGGCTGTATTTCCCACGAGCAACAATACTTCCATGTCATCCTTTGATTTGAGGAAAAAAACCAACAACAGAATTAGCACACAATATAAAAAAAAGTATTGCAGATTATGATCAAGTTGTTAATCTGAGGCTAAACTTCATTAAAAAACTTCCAAGTAGTTTATGGCACCATCATTGTTCCTTGTTCCTCTAGGAAAGCATTTAGCTAATGAAAACAGATACTACAACCAGTATAGTCCTTCAGGAGCAGCCACCAAGGAGAGCTCATAAGAAACCCAGCAACAGAAATACAGCATGCAGGTAACTATTCACATATCATGAATATGGCTGGAATGTCAAAGTTCAAGTGAAGTCTTTAGATGTCTTATCAATGTGTCACTAACAGAATTTTGGAAAACCCTATAATAGCATGCAAATACTGAACAAGAATTTTTACTAGGCTGAAATTAATTAGTGCATTTACAACAGCTTACTTAGGTGTCTTAGAAACAGCTAGTGTGAACCAAGCATCAGAAAGTATAGTCAGAAATATATGAATAGAATTCTCACTTTTGAGGAGAGAGGGTTTTCAGATTCTTCTGCCACAGGCAGATTCTCTCCTTGATCCATTTCTTCCTCATCTGGGGCAGCAAGTTTTTGTACTACTGGAGATTCTTTTTCGCTGCATGTTCTTTCTAGGTTTGGTCTAGTTCTTGGAGACTCAATCTTTCCGAATTGTCCTGATTTCAGAGCACTCAGATTACCTTCTTGGGAGGTAAATTTTTCAGCACTGGTGAATTTAAAGCAAACAAACAAAACCAGATAAAACCACTCTTGACTTTGGCTGGGAGGGAAAATAAGCACTTCTGCATTAAAGTTTTGAATCAACACTTACACATGAGACTAATAGATTGCTTTGTTTAAGATGAATAAAATTGTATCTTAAAATATATTTCTTATTTATGGTTAACTTTAGAGCAGGAGTAACAAATGCCTTTGTGAAGACATTTTTAACATAAAAAAACAAGTTGGGTTGCTAACCATACCAATGTCAAAGTATGGGCAGTCTAACACACACTTAAGATCTTATTTTAACAAGAGTAGCGGCAAAATAGAAGAGCACATAGGGGGATCAATGAAAGCCAAGTCTCTGACGTTTTGCAAAATTTATATGTTACATATGTTACATGTGTGATTGCTTCTTAAGCAAATACAGGCCCAGTAAGAAAAAACCTGGTCAAGAACAGCTATGAGCTCATACAGATCAAATATGTACCAGATAAACAATGGCAAGGAGTGCAGAAAAAAAAATGTGCTCTGAAAACACTGGAAGAAACTGTTTGGAGTCACTGGAAATGAAGTACTGTAGAAAGACAAAAGACAAGGAGCAGAGGAATTGACATTTGCAAAAGTGTCTCATTATGCACAAACCAAAGCTTTTCAAATGCAATTTTGCTAAACTCAAACCTCACCTGCTTTGTTCAGACAATAAGTTTTCAGACATAGAGGGCACCTGAGGCACCTCTTGCTGTTCCTGTTCCTCTTTGCTCAACACATCTGCTTGACACAATACAGCTTCATTTTCACCCTTAAATTTACAGTAAAAGAAGCATGAAGAAAAATAGAAGTATGCAAGCTTCTAAAACAGACATATATTTTATATGAAAAAATAGAAACTACACTATCTTCCCAATTGGAATAAAAGAAAGAATCATGTTATCATAGGTCAATTTATATGCAAAAAGGAACAGAAGTATTCATAGTCCTGGGATACCTAGAGTTAAGCTCTTAAATACTGCATGCATCCAAGCATTACGGGAAACACTTGTCTATTTAACATTAAATCAACTCCCTAATACATCAAGCACTGTGGAAACAAAATACTTCAGCAAACGGAAAACCTTTGAAAACTGGACACTGCAGAGGGCAGCACAGACACACCCAAGCCACAACAACATAACCTCAAGATCCAGAGGCCTAATAAGCTTTACATCTGTATTTGCCACATTGGTCCCACACAGAAGCCACGCAAACATATCCTTCACCACTTCAGGCCTGTGACAGCTTTATTAGTAAAAAGGAGCATCAGACCTGCTCTGGTTCTACAGATTTGCCCAGTATAGAGCAGATGCCTGCGCATGGTTCACAGGCCACAGGTCTAGAGCAGCCAAAGCTGAACCGCAAGGAACTATCTCAGCTATGGGTGAGCTGACTGTGGCACTGAAGGGAAATGAGAGATGAATGCAGGACACAAGTATTTTACACAGGCTAAAGAACAAAACCAGCTATAACCATTCCAACATGAGTCACTCCTGCAAGGTTTAGCTGTACTCCAAATCTAAGGCAAGTTGATGCAGATATCCCTACATCCATGACATGATTCATGTACAACCCACAAAACGGTTACAGAGAACACATCACACTGTAAATGGCTTTCGAGGATTTTCACAACTTTTACAGTCCCTAGTAAAGTATCTGTGGGGACACATGGTGTCAGTTACTTGTATGAAGTAGATGAGTACCAGATACTGGAGTGATGAAGCCAGTTAGAGCTTATCAAATTAAAAAACCTTTTTTTCATAGAAAATGGCTGTCCTCGGCCATCACTTGAGACATTATACTATATTGGTCAACACAGACTTGATTCATCCAATCAGGAAAGATGAAATGAGCAAAAAAAGCTAATTTTTATGCATTTTTATTCTAGAGTTTATATTAAACGTGCCTAATTTTTTCCTATCATGCAATCCAATCAAATTCAGATCCTTTGTAAAAACAATAATTAATACTTTAAGTTGTAGACCTCACTGATTTTATACCTATAATACCTCAGCTTACCAGGGTTTGGGAATTTTTTTTCATCTAATATATTGTCCCAGATTCAGGCAATGCAACTTCAATGTTTTCATTTAACTTCATAAAACTGAACACACACTTCGAACTAACTTTGAAGGGAAAGCCTTACTCTTATTAAAACTTACCATGACAGTATTGTCAAACTCATCTTTTTGCTCTGCTTCAGGCTTTTTCTTCCTCTCATTTTCTGATATTTGTAACTCCTTCTTTCCAACAGCTCTTACCAAGTTTGGTTTGTACCTCTTTTTTCGTGCCAGCTGGATAGGTGGAAGAGGTGCTTGTTGACTTTCTTCTTGAGTGCTGTTTTTGCTATCAATGCAAAGTTAAGACAGAAAAAATAATCCAAAACTTAATACAAACACATATTACAAAAACAAACACAGGTCCATTAGTATTACATGCAAAAAACACATGAGTTTTTAAGAGAAGTCTTGTAAACAAAAAGTTCTGCTGAGCTGAAGTTAAAAACAACAATTTGTTCCAGCAAAAATTTCAAACTAAATACTTCCACAGTAGAATTAACTAACTCACTGAAGGAGTTAACTTATTGACTATTTATTGCTATGAAACTGAAGCAATTTTCACATTGTTTCTCTGATAAGCAAACTAGTATTTCCCTGCTTACATGAAATGAATCCAGTCTTTCAGATGATGAAACAGTTGTGAAGAGAATGCTCATTAATTTCATTCTTAGCATAGAAGCTACTGAAATTTTAGTATCACTAGTGTTGGAACTATGAGAATGGAAATTTTCTGCAGCATTTTCACTAGACTGTGTTTGCCAGATGGCCATCCACTGGCACAATGACTTCTTTGTAAAACACTTTCATTGTTACAGTCAAGAACCAAAAGTAGCTAAGTCCTTACCCTGCATTAGTAGTTGAGATGTCATCTTGGTTAATTTCAGATAGACAGAACCGCACTTCACCATCCTCTAATCTTGAAAATGTTTTTGGGGACTTACAACTTGGCCTCTCAGAAATCTCCTGAGAGCAAAGCGACTTCTCCTTTCCCAAGGATTCTAGCGGGTTTAAGACTTCACATTTTCCTGCTTTCTGAAAAATGTGAACACAAGAACCAGAACAAGTTGTAATAATAAACCAAAAGGAGACTTTATGATGTCTATGAATCTGAAATGTCTCTCTGAAAAACTAAGGAGAGTTTTTTGCATTCTCCTACAAAACTCCTCAGCAACTGCTCACTAATGATTCCCTAGTCTTTCTAGGACAAATGCACACTTTTTTAGTTAAAACAAAATAGCTTGAAATCGATATTTCTTCTGTGCCATCTTCTATTAATACTGTCTTCACTGTCAACTCTATAATGCCACCTTGGGTCAGAAAGACATCTGGACACGTAACAAGAGATACAGTCATCTTTTTCTCCTCACATATGACCAAGTGAAAAGTACACAAGTTTTAATATAGAAAATTTTAGCTTTTGAAAAAATTATTTCAAAAAGTTATTAACTTTGTATTTTTTTAAATCATTGGTATTTCATTTCACAAAACCAAAAGCTCAAATATAACTAAAGGAAAAAAAGAAAGCCTTACATCTGCGTCCGGAGGGATGCTACATTCACTTTCACACTGTGTCAAACTTTCTTCCTTGTTGGTAATTTTCTGTGATGCACCTTTATTATTTACATCCAGAACTTCCTTTCTAGTAGTTGTTGTTCTTAAATTTGGCTTTGGTCTCTGGAACCGACTCCTCAGTAGCCGAGCTGATGATACAACAGTTTTTTCCTCTTCCTTCTGAGGATGAGATTCCCTACAAAAACAAATGAAAGCACAGTCAAAGGCATGGGACAACACGGCATATTTGTACACAGCTCTCAGAGCAATAACAATGTTAGTGACATGAAAAAAGATCCAATAAAAACACAGTGATCATCACCAAAAGCCTGTGTATCTATAGGTAAGCAAAGGTAAGTTAACTGCAGCTTCCAGTTGAGACCTGGAAGACAAGCTGAGACATTTTAACATGATATATACATTTTACAAATGCCTTTGTCTAATCATGTTTAAAGCTACCCAGTAGACTTACAGAACACCTATGGTTGACTATTTTTTTTTAAGAGACTTTAATAGGAAACCAGACCCTGTACTCAAGGATTTCCATAAGCACACTGGGATGCGCTGTGGAGACCAACATGGAGAAGACAATCACAGGGACCAAGCATTAGAAAAACACATTTATTTGAAAATTAGGCCAATAGTCCAAAGATCAAATTAACATCCAACAGCATGTAAATTTAATGCTTTCAAGCTCTTGGGGGTTTTGTTAGTTGAAGTCTAGTATTGTCTTTATTAAACATCTCTTTATATATATAAAACTTGTTTGTAATGCTGGAGTTGAATGTAAAATGGTATAATACCTAGAGATACTGATGGCTTTGAACCATTCCTTCTCTCCATTTAAGTGGAATAACCTTACCCTGCATTGGAATCTGAAACCTCTTTCAAGACATCTGACAATCCCTTTTCACTTCCATAGCTTTCTGCTTCTGAGGACTTTTCTTGGAAACACTGTCTTGTATTTATTGAGTTCATCTCAGAATCTGTAGAAACATCTTTTAACGTCACACTGGATGGCTGAGTGTCTTCATGAACTGTTAAATCCTAAAACAAGTAAAAGTTCCACTCTATTAAGATGAAATATTTGCTCAATCTCTCTTTTAGGAGAGCAGAAGGAAAATGAGAAAGTTTTTATATTTCCTACAGAAACACTGAGATTTCTCTTGCTTCTTGTGCATCCAATATCATTGTCTACTATAAAAGTAAGTTATTTTTCTTTATACTTTATTTTTTAAGTGGTTCATCTTCCAAGACATTTTTTCTTTGCATTTCTATTTTCAGATCTGGTATCATAATACGACAAAGTGAGATATATTCTCTTTTCATATATACTTATTTTGACTAGGGTAGAGTTAGCTTTCTTCACAGTGGCTAGAATGGGGCTGTGTTTTGGGTTTGTGCTGCACACAGGGTTGATAATATAGAGATGTTTTACTTATTGCTGAGCAGGGCTTACACAGAGCCAAGGCCTTTTCTGCTTTTCATACTGCCAAGCTGGTGAAGAAACTGGGGAGGGTGCAGAAGGATGGGAGGAGACACAGTCAGGACAGGAGACCCCAATTGACCAAAGCTTAGTATATAAAGTGGGGGGGAATGGCTTTTGTCTTCCCAAGTAACCATTATGTGTGATGAAGCTCAGCTTTCCTGGAGATGGCTGAACACCTGCCTGTTCATGGGAAGTAGTAAAATAATTTCTGTTCATGCTCTGCACGTGAGTATAGATTCTGCTTCCCCTGTTAAACCTTACATCCAGCACTCACGGGTTTATCTCAGCCTGTTTTCCAGCTTTTACCCTTCCAATTCTGTCCCCAGTACTGCTAGTGGGGCAGTGAGCAAGCAAGTTGGCACTTGGTTGCTGACTGGGGTTAAACCTGATGCCATGGAAAACAGAACCCAAGTGCAAAAATGAGGAAATTTTATGACAATTTAGTTTATTCTGAAATAATAAATAAAGCATGCAAAGCCTATCTCTACCAATTATGTGCTATGTACCTAGGTCTTTGTTACCAAGGCTTCTACTAAGGACCCAGCAAAACAGCATGTGTAAGCAACTGCTCAAGAAACTTACACTTTTGAGGCAGGGATCATTGTTTTCATCTTGATGATGTATCACACCTTTTTCTGCTTCTTCACCTTCAGCTGTCTTCTCTTCAGGATCTTTTTCATCTATCAGTTCTTTCTGCCTTGCAACAGTTCTTCCTAGATTTGGTTTTGGTCTCTGTATTCTACCTCTCTTTAAAGGTGTTGGATTCAACATGCTCCATTTGCCATCTTCTTTTAAACCAGCTGTTTCATTAGACCTGGAAAAACATATATGATCCATGAAGTACATACCACATCTGAAAGTGGGAGGAAACTTGGAGAAGTGATTTTTTTCCCCGCTTTTTCTCAAACAGTTATTAACACTTACCTAAATGGTATTACAGGCTTCTTGAAAGAATAAAATTATAAGTGTATCTACTAGGGACTGAGAGCTTAAACATGTTTGCCCTGTTACCTTCCTCTTTCCATTGGTGACAGGATCCACACTAGAGAGACCTTCTTCTGGCCCATAATGGACCTCTCAGTATTCCTATCTAGTCTAGAGGCAGACAGACCTAATTTAATAAAGAGTTTTAAAAAATTCGCAAATATTCAGAGTTTTTCTTCAGTGTATTCAGAAAACACATAAGTAACTTTGTTATCTTACTAAGGTAAATATATCAGTAGTGCACTACTAGAACTGTCAGGGTCTTCTACGCCTTTTTACACTGAGAATCAAGTTACAGAGCAGGTTAATGAAAAAAATAACTGAAAATACTTTTCTGGCAGATTGTCAAACCCAGTTTATCGCCATCCATCCTCTTCAACTATCTCCCTTTAAAAACAAAAGTTTGAGGCTTTGATTTTTCTATTTCTGTTCTTGGTTTAGGTTGTTTGGGGGATTTTTTGGGGGGATACTTGGGGGAAAGTTGGCTTTTTTTAGTTTTTATTTTTTACAACCTCTTCTGTAAAACATTATTCCTTTTACACTACAGCTGCCACTTCTGTAGTGGCACACTGAAGAAAAATGCAACCCTTAATAACTATGTGCATTAAATTGCCCACATACTGGATTTTTTTCTTCCTTTTATTTGACACCTAACACTTAACTACACTTTATGAACACTTACTCCTGTTTAAATACTTAGGCACCGAAAAGGGTGCATTTTAGTATTAAAAGCCAGTAGCTAAGGCTTGTTTTAGTTTTCAAGGGACTAAGTTTTCAGGTTTTTTCGCATTTACCATGACTGACTTATAATTTAAAAGCACCGCTTTAAAACCAGAAGGCTTAATTTATGTTTCATAAAGTAATGAAGATTCCTATTTTGCCCTCAATTTCTGTCTCACTGCAGAAGTTTCTGCAAAAACTTCTATAATTACCACACTATAAAATACTACCAGAAGTGACAGGAATGGTTAATTGCAGGACAGCAGCACTTATCTTCTTATTTTTCTCATACTTACTGAGACATTGTCTCCAGGACTTTGTCATCTTTTTCTGCAGCATCTTCACTGGCAACATCAGATCTATTACCTTGGTCATTATTCTGAACAGAAACAGAACATTATGACATGAACTGCCTTAGGTTTATAAAGTACAGCATCACCTAACTGACCAAGTAACTGTTCATAAGAGGAGACAAAATAGATTGCTTATGACACACATACAATTACAGGGTACATTTCACAGTCAGACAGGTGCAGTAAAAGCTAGATCAAACACCTAAAGTTGTATTTGCTGCAGGACATGAAATATTATTGGTATCTACTGTGTGTGTAGCAACCTCTCAGCACAGCTGAGGTTACTAAGCAATACCACACCATCACTGAAAGCAGGTTAAGTAAGTGGCTAATTCCTGGTCATATTCAGGAGCAAAAAAGTAAAGAAAAAACCCAAAAAGATAACATTACTGCTGCATCCAGCAGCTTTTTAGCTAACACATTATCTTCAATTATGTTACTTTATTAAATACCTTCTCAGTTTCCCCCTTAGGCTGTAGATGGGACATTTTATCATTTCCTGCATCTTTTTCAGGCTCTTCCTTTCTTCCAGATGCTCTTGTAACATTAGGTTTAAATCTCTGTCGATATCCTCTAACTAGTGGCTTTGCAATGGAAGTTTTTTCAGGTTCTCTGCACAAAGGATCCACAACAGTGACATTTACTCCATAATGTTCAAGCCTATCTAACATACAATGTCTTACACAGATTTCTTTACTGGAATTGTATTGTCTTCAGAAAGATTTGCCCAAACTTACACAAGTTGTTTCACCTGAGAAACAAGATTTGTTTAGTCTTACAACGTGCAAAAATTCAAATTATCTATGTATTAAAAAGAGATTAATTTATCACACAGGGGAGGAACCTAACTAGACTACATACCATACCTGCTTCTGCAAGCAGAGCCATTACCTGATAACTAAGGCTGGGAAGAAAGCAAAGCCATAGTTACCAATTTCCCTCTCCCAAATTACAGGCATTGTTCGTACTTCATAAAGCAATGCTTTCCTCAACTTTCCAGAAAAGATGTACATACTTTCTACCATAGTACCATCTGGTATCATCAGAACAAAAATGCTCAAGTCAATTTTGAGATTTATATTAAAGCTGCACAGTTATTGCTATCTTTTTTTAAGAGAACTATATGGAATAAATTAACAATTATAGTCAGTTAATTCCAGGAGAGTGGAAAAGTGATCTCAATACTTACTCAGATGCAGTATCCAAATCCCTGTTCTCTACTTCTGTGGCTTCATTTCTGTTTCTTCTACTGTCCTCTTCAGAGCACTGGAATTGAGGCAAGGAATATTATTACTCTTTGACGAGTGCAAGTATCTCAGTAGCAGTTCCTAAAATGTTACTTATAAGACTGTCACTGGTCCCCAGTATCCACATTCAGCAAAACAGATGCAGCATCAAGAACAACATACTAAGTAACATTCCTCTTTCTGACCTTTTCACCTGCATTCGCAAGCGTTGGAGTGGAAGCTTTGGCCTCTGTTTTGTCTTGTGTTGCTGTCTCCCTCCTTCCAGATGATCTCACTAAATTGGGTTTAGGTCTTTGCAAGCGCCTTCTATCTGCTGACTTTTCAGTTTTCCTTAAGATATAAAAAAAAGGTGGTATGCATTATCACCAACAAGAAACTCAAAGTCTTATATGGTTCAAGATGTACTTCAAGAGCATCACAGACTGCATGGGTCAAGACATTGCATGCAGCAAGACAGAAAAAAACCCATTGCATCTTTCTGGTATTAAAACACATGCTACAACATTATGAAAAGAACATCAAAAAAGCCTTAACAACTTTGCTGGCTTTTGGTGGAATCTACTTAAAAATATTTGAAGGAAGCATTTCCTGCTGTTAAATAAATAGGAATATTTCTTCTCCTACGGATTCACAATTCATGTAAGTGTGACTAATTTTATATAGAAACAACATAAAACTGCCCTATACAAAATGTTTTGCATCTGCCTCTCCTGTTCCCCCACCCCCTTTCAAAGCTATCTCAGTCATGGAAAAACAAACTTCTTTCAAGTACTTTGTCCTACTGACAACAACCACGTGTTACTGAAGAATGGGGTACATACATCACCCTCTGTGTCCTTAACCATTGTAATGGAATGTCCTGGGATTTACACACTGACACAGCCCTACATCTTATCAATAACCTTCAGATTGGGAACTACTACCTTTTCTTATATTCTCCCTAGAAAAGGACAAATAAAGCTTTGACAGTCTTTATCATAAGAGTGAGCTGCCATTCCAAAAGGGAAAGACAGAAGCATGAAAATCAACTCAGCATTAACTAGAACTCCATCTCTAAATCACCTTCAAAAAATTGTATCATGAAATAAGAAGTCAATGATCACGCAAAAATGGAAACCTTAGGCACAGACTTCTTTAAACACCATTTCTCAATGTGAGAAATAGTCACCAAAATTAACTTCATAAAGGAATACAGATAAGACAGAGACATTTTGGAGTATCTTGCATCTTAAAGGCTTGCATCAAGTTCTGAAGAGGAACAGTTTCCAAATAAGAAAGAAGAAACACACCACACACATGATGTGTACAGCTAATAAGCTCTGATAGACAACTGTGAATGTCAAAGAATTCAGTGAGCCCCTTCTATTAAAAAAAAGAAAAATCAAATTTCACAGCCAAGCTGTAAATTTTCGCATTTACCCACAATGTGGCAGAATTTCTTCATTCTCTTGCTCTTGCTGGCTGTAGAAAGACTAGTTTGTTTTTTTTCAAAGTTTAGCTAAGTCTTTATCCCTGTTCCTATCTACCATTTAGATCTTAGCTAATGCACTGCTACTCAGTAATCAAAATTTCTATCAAAAAACTTCACTGAATATGGCAAACAAATTATCATGATCTCCTGACTGGTTCAACCTGCTATGGTCAATTGGAATTATATCCAAATTGAGTAGGTACAGGTTTAGTTCAAGTGCTACTGCAAAGTAAAATAATTCTACTTACATGATTTCAGACTGTGAACCACCCTCTGATGCACTCTGCTTTTCATCTGTTTTTTGTGAGTGATGTGGGTCTTCGTCCTGAAGAAGAAAAGAAATGTAGATAAGAAACAATAAACATAGATATCCTTTACAGTAATGTAAAGAAAACCAGAAACAAGTGGCTGAGGGTGGAAGCGTCTGCTAGAGGTCTTCTAGTCCAACCCCCTGATCAAGTGTAGTGGGTTAACCTGGGCCAGGCACTCAAAGCTGCTCACTCACTCCTCTCTGCAGCTGGACAGAGGAGAGAAAATTTAACACAGAGTTCATGGCTTGAGATAAGGAGCAGGAGAGAGATCACTCACTAAATACCATCACAGGCAAAACAGGCTCAGCTTTGAGATATGAAGTGAATTTATTACTAACAACATCAGAACAAGATAATGAGAAGTAAAATAACCTTAAAAACACCTTCCCCACACCTCTCCCTCCTTCCAGTCTACCTCCTACCCCAGCAGTGCAAGGACACAGGGAATGGGGGTTACGGTCAGTTCATCCCACTGCTCAGGGAGATGTGTCGTTCTCCTGTTGCACCCTGGGGTCCCTCCCACAGGAGACAATTCTCCAGGAACTTTTCCAATGTGGCTCCATCTCATGGGCAACAGCTGCCTGCAAACTGCTGAAATGTGAGTCCATCCCATAGACACCAGTCCCTCTCAAACTGCTGCAGTGTGGGTCACTCTTCCATGGGGTGCAGTTCTCCAAGGACAGGCTGCACCAGCCTGGGAGCAGGGCCCCTCTCTCCATTAGTCTCTTATGGGGTCACAGCTTCCTCTCCACCCGCTCCAGCATGGGGCTCCTCCATGGGGTGCGGGTGGATCTCTGCGTCCCCGTGGATCCCCATGGGCTGCAGAGGCACAGCTGCCTCACCGTGGTCATCACCACGGCCTGCAGAGGAATCTCGGCTCCAGTGCCTGGACCACCTCCTCCCCCTCCTTCTGCACTGACCTTGGTGTCTGCAGAGTTGTTTCCTCACATTCTCACTCCACTCTTCTCTGGCTGCAATTACAACTGCACAACCCCTTTTTGTTTTGAATTCTTCTTAAATCTGTTATCATAGGGGTGTTACCATCATTTTTAATTGGCCCAGCCTTGGCCAGCAACACGTCCATCTTTGGAGCCACAGGGATTGGCTCTGCTGGGCATGGAAGAAGCTTCCAGCAGCTTCTCACAGAAGCCACCCCTGTAGCCCCTTGTTACCAAAATCGGGCCATGCAAAAACAATACATCAAGCCACCTGCAGCTGGTTGCTCAATACTGTATCCAGACAGCATTTGAATCTTGCCAAGGATGGAGACTCCACAGTCTCTCTGGGCAGCCTGTGCCAGTGCTTGGTAACCCTCACAGTGAAACAGGATTTCCTGGTGTTCAGAAGGAACCTCCTGTCTTGCACTGTTTGTCCATTGCCTCTTGTCCTGTCACTGGGCACTCCTGGAAAGAGCCTGGCTCTGTCCTGTTTGCACCCTCCCCTTGGGTTTTTGTGTAACTGTTGAAGAGATCCCCCTGAGTCTTCTCTCCAAGTTGAACAGTTCCTGCTCCTTCAGCCTTTTGTCGTAGGAGAGATGCTTCCATCCCTTTACCATCTGTGTGACCCCTTGAGGGGCTGTCTCCAGTGTGTCCAGGTCTCTCCTACCAGGAAGCCCAGAGCTGGTCAGTCCTCCAGGTGGCTTCATCAGTGCCGAATGAGGGGCAAGGATCACCTCCCTCGGCCTGCTGGCAAGGCTTCTGCTGCTGCAGCCCAGGTCACCATTAGCTGTTTGTGCAGCCACAGCACCTTCGTGCTTCAGGTTCAACTCGGAGACCACCAGGACAGCCGGGTTCATTCCTGCAAAGCTGCTTTCCATCTGGGTGGCTTGCAACGTGTGCTGGTGCCTTGGGCTGTTCCTCCCCCGACACAGGACTTTGCATCTCCCCTTGCTGAACTTCCTGAGGTTCCTGTCAGCCCATTTCTCCAGCCTGTCCAGGTCCCTCTGGAGGCCAGTACCACCTTTGGGTGTCTCTGAGAAGCAATTCCTTCCAGATCTGCCTAATATGTAAACCTACTGAGGTTACAGCCTGCCCCATCATCCAGATCATTCATTGAGCAGCACAAACAACCCAGCGCACGTTCCATTCAAATCAGTTTCCAACACTGTGCATATGCCAACAAAATCCTGCTCCAAGGCCTAGCTGTTCATATTGCAGTCCTTCACTTTTGAATAATTAAACTGTTCGGCTGTTTAAATTGTCTATGAGACAAGTCAGGCATGCACAGTATACTTTCTGAATAAATTCAGGTCAACAGACAACTGATTAAGCCAGGAAAATTGATAGTATTTAAATTTTGGTAATGTTCTTAGGCCTGTTGATTGTTTTCCACCTGGTGGTGAAAATGTCACAAAAACAACAAAAAAATGGCTTTGATTTATGAACCACTTTTAATGATCAAGGGCAAGATCTTGAGAAGATCTACAATAAAAAATAGTAATACCTTTGTTTCTGTAGTTTCTACAGATTGTATTTCCTTGCTTCTAATATTTGAAACTGGTAACTCTGGACTCTGGCTTTCCTGTGATGTGTCATTTCTAATATGTCTGGTTCTCAATTTAGGAGATTCTGCTTCTAGTGTAACATCATTGCTATCCTCAAGGCTGAAATAAATAAAAGCATATAGGAACATTAGTGTATTTGTAGGAAAAAAGCTATTTCTGCTTACAGATAGATCAAGTTGCACAGAAAAACAATGCAATTTTGACATAAAATAACTACCCATGTTTCAGAGAATCTCACAAAGTTTTAGTAATATTTGTAGAATATGAGCTTTAAAAAACTTTAGTACTTTTGCACTGCAATGATAAGATGATGTTAAAATGTCATCTGATTATTCTAGACTGATTGCTTTTAAAAAAGTAAACTTTAACATGAACAACTATATACAGATGCTCTTCACCTCTGATGTTTTGTAACAGTCTAGGTTGAGTCCAAAGGCAAATAACTGTTCCTTCATATGCTTCTAATGAACTATTAAAGAAAATGAAAGTTTCTGGGAATCTGTATAAAATAACAAACAATTACAATACAGCTAAATACAACAAATTAACATACAAAATTCTAAAGTAGCACTCACAGTGCCATAACAAACTTTTAGATTTACCACTTTCACATATAACAAGTTCAATAAACAAGCATTCACTTTCTTTCGAGTAAAAGTATGCCCAAAACTGAAACCAAAAGCTTTCCTCTCACCCAGACTCTGCATAAATAAAATCTAAGCAACATTCCTCTTCCACAAGAACCATTTTATTACAGATAAAAATCCTAAGCACATAGTAACTCAACTTAGCAACATTATCAAGCAGTGCTTCAAGAGAAATATTAGAAGTTAGGATAAACAATGGCCTTCCTAAACACTCTTANCTTGGTAACCCTCACAGTGAAACAGGATTTCCTGGTGTTCAGAAGGAACCTCCTGTCTTGCACTGTTTGTCCATTGCCTCTTGTCCTGTCACTGGGCACTCCTGGAAAGAGCCTGGCTCTGTCCTGTTTGCACCCTCCCCTTGGGTTTTTGTGTAACTGTTGAAGAGATCCCCCTGAGTCTTCTCTCCAAGTTGAACAGTTCCTGCTCCTTCAGCCTTTTGTCGTAGGAGAGATGCTTCCATCCCTTTACCATCTGTGTGACCCCTTGAGGGGCTGTCTCCAGTGTGTCCAGGTCTCTCCTACCAGGAAGCCCAGAGCTGGTCAGTCCTCCAGGTGGCTTCATCAGTGCCGAATGAGGGGCAAGGATCACCTCCCTCGGCCTGCTGGCAAGGCTTCTGCTGCTGCAGCCCAGGTCACCATTAGCTGTTTGTGCAGCCACAGCACCTTCGTGCTTCAGGTTCAACTCGGAGACCACCAGGACAGCCGGGTTCATTCCTGCAAAGCTGCTTTCCATCTGGGTGGCTTGCAACGTGTGCTGGTGCCTTGGGCTGTTCCTCCCCCGACACAGGACTTTGCATCTCCCCTTGCTGAACTTCCTGAGGTTCCTGTCAGCCCATTTCTCCAGCCTGTCCAGGTCCCTCTGGAGGCCAGTACCACCTTTGGGTGTCTCTGAGAAGCAATTCCTTCCAGATCTGCCTAATATGTAAACCTACTGAGGTTACAGCCTGCCCCATCATCCAGATCATTCATTGAGCAGCACAAACAACCCAGCGCACGTTCCATTCAAATCAGTTTCCAACACTGTGCATATGCCAACAAAATCCTGCTCCAAGGCCTAGCTGTTCATATTGCAGTCCTTCACTTTTGAATAATTAAACTGTTCGGCTGTTTAAATTGTCTATGAGACAAGTCAGGCATGCACAGTATACTTTCTGAATAAATTCAGGTCAACAGACAACTGATTAAGCCAGGAAAATTGATAGTATTTAAATTTTGGTAATGTTCTTAGGCCTGTTGATTGTTTTCCACCTGGTGGTGAAAATGTCACAAAAACAACAAAAAAATGGCTTTGATTTATGAACCACTTTTAATGATCAAGGGCAAGATCTTGAGAAGATCTACAATAAAAAATAGTAATACCTTTGTTTCTGTAGTTTCTACAGATTGTATTTCCTTGCTTCTAATATTTGAAACTGGTAACTCTGGACTCTGGCTTTCCTGTGATGTGTCATTTCTAATATGTCTGGTTCTCAATTTAGGAGATTCTGCTTCTAGTGTAACATCATTGCTATCCTCAAGGCTGAAATAAATAAAAGCATATAGGAACATTAGTGTATTTGTAGGAAAAAAGCTATTTCTGCTTACAGATAGATCAAGTTGCACAGAAAAACAATGCAATTTTGACATAAAATAACTACCCATGTTTCAGAGAATCTCACAAAGTTTTAGTAATATTTGTAGAATATGAGCTTTAAAAAACTTTAGTACTTTTGCACTGCAATGATAAGATGATGTTAAAATGTCATCTGATTATTCTAGACTGATTGCTTTTAAAAAAGTAAACTTTAACATGAACAACTATATACAGATGCTCTTCACCTCTGATGTTTTGTAACAGTCTAGGTTGAGTCCAAAGGCAAATAACTGTTCCTTCATATGCTTCTAATGAACTATTAAAGAAAATGAAAGTTTCTGGGAATCTGTATAAAATAACAAACAATTACAATACAGCTAAATACAACAAATTAACATACAAAATTCTAAAGTAGCACTCACAGTGCCATAACAAACTTTTAGATTTACCACTTTCACATATAACAAGTTCAATAAACAAGCATTCACTTTCTTTCGAGTAAAAGTATGCCCAAAACTGAAACCAAAAGCTTTCCTCTCACCCAGACTCTGCATAAATAAAATCTAAGCAACATTCCTCTTCCACAAGAACCATTTTATTACAGATAAAAATCCTAAGCACATAGTAACTCAACTTAGCAACATTATCAAGCAGTGCTTCAAGAGAAATATTAGAAGTTAGGATAAACAATGGCCTTCCTAAACACTCTTAAAAAATGAAATAACTTTTGGAACTGACTTTAGTAATTACGTACATTAAATTTGCAAGAGCAGCCATTGGGACAGAGAATATTTTGAGTGAGTAAATCATAAACAGCTTACTAAACCCCAGGACAGTTCTCAGAAACCAGAAACCTGTACATTCTGTGGCAGTTAAATGGTGGTAAACGTGAATAAACAAAACCAATACTAAAACTTTAAAGTATTTTTTTGTTTTGCTAAGTGTTCCATTATAAACATTACCTGCATAAACTGACACCGCCTTCTCTCTCCATTTGGTTATTCACTGGTAAACAGGACTCTGATCTCTCTTCCTCTGTTATAGCAGTCTCATTTTGTTTTCCTTCAATAGCACAATCAACGTCTTCTCCACAGGTAGTATGACCATCATTGCTTGCATCATGCATCACTTTTTTCCCTGATAATTAATAAGAATTAAATCAGTTTGGACATTCTAGGAAACATCTTAGAATTCCAGTAATCAAATCCTAGCTACAGTGAAGAAGAGATAATATAACACTAAAAATCCTAGTAGAAAAAACCTAAGTATTAAGATTGAAGAGAACTGTTCTCATCTGAAACAAAGTATGTTTCGATTTAGAATGAAAGCTGATTTTGAAAGGCATTGTTCCACAACCTCCCACAAGGCAGATGAGCAATAGAAATCAAAGACTAAATTCTGACTTTTAAGTTTGCAATGACTTTATATAAAATTTCTATTTGAATGTTTGAAAGTGAGCATTTTTGCCTCTTACTTTTATTAGAGGATTTCCCCTCTTCAGCAGTTTTTGAAGGAACAGACATTTCTTCTGGAATATTCTCCACTTCCTGTTCAAGATCATCTTTTCTCTTCTTCTTTCTCTTCTTTTTTGCTAATGCTGGCTCTAATGCAACCTGTTCCTCTGCCTGTTCAGAGACACCTAAAGATTCCTCATTTTCTTTCTCAGCCGTCACACCATCTGCTTCTGTTTCTGCATCAGAAATTTCAGCTTCCTGAAGTTCATCTTGATCATTAGCAGCTTCTGTGCTGGCAGCTTTTGCTATGGAGACAATATGGTTCTTGGTTAATAGACTGGTGGAGTACTAGGAGTCATAAATAGCAAAGGCATTTCTACTAAAAACATATGTGTACTCATCTATCATTGCCAATACACTGCCAGGCATATGAGCAGGACTGGGAAAGTCAGTCATTGACTTGCCAGAAAAGCTTCAGCATAGATTAACTTCAGCATTTAATACAAAACATATTCTGTACATGCAACAACACTTCACCAGGGGAAAGTCAATATGGGATGTAAAGCCAATTTAGTAAATGTTATTGTGCCTGTGCTATTTCGGAGTTTACACAGTCACATTTGGATTCAGGGAAAATAGACATTGCTATTCCTATAAAGAAATTCTGTATCTCTGCATAAATAGGTGATGAAGGTTATAGAATGTATGCCATGGAAAAGTAACTTTTTATCAAGAAATCTATTACAGCTGATCATTCCAACTTACATAAGAAAGCTGAAATATTATCTAGCTAATAATTGACAAATTATTTTCTGGGTTTAATGAGTTTCTAAAATTTTACTCCCCTCTGTTTTACGGAAATTTTGTCTTGATCCCATATGTAACCATCAAGAACCTTTCCCTTCCTTTTCATTACTCTTAAATGAACTTGTTTCCCTGTAATTAAGAAGTCCAAAATGCAAGAGAAGTAGAAAAGCATACTCACATTGCTTTACACACAAAGTACCTTTAATCTACCACTAAAGTGTAGAAACAGAATTTCTCTATGTGGTTTTAAGTCCTAGTACATGGGATATTTAACTTAATCAAATCCAAAACCAAGGCTATAGAAAAGCAGAAACTATTTCAATTTTAAGAGATGTTGCTTCCTAGCTGGCATCCCCTTTAAAAAGATGTTCACTTGTTTGTTTCACAATACCATTTACAAAAGAATGGGTCCTTGTGGAACACACAAGTGAACAACGCCACAGAATTAGCAAGAAATTTATGAAACAGTGTCAAGATAACTGTTTTTAATTAAAGCATATCTGTGAAAAGTCCTTTCCCAGGCACTCAGGTAGTAAGACACAGTGGTGATCAACAGTAATTAAACACAATCTTTATTTTGAACAGACGAGAAAGATAAAAGAACTTCTGCGTGATTCTGTGAAAAGAATCATACCCCTCAGAGTTAGGAAGATAAACTACTATTAAAGGAGAAACAGAACGCTTAAAAGAAAAGGATTTTAAATGCAAGAAAATTTTCAACACAGAAAAGTTTGCCAAAAATATGATTTTGGCCCAAAAATTCTACAAGTGAATTCATTAGTAGCTCAGGGAGATACTTTGAACTGGTAAATTACAACAACAGTGCTTCAGATTGTGGAAGAGCACTATTTTCACTGTGGTATCATGTTTCTGCTCTGTTACTAGTTATTACCATCCTGCACATCAGGAAACTACACCTGAAGAAGTTACACTATGAAGCTAAGATTTTCTTGCCCTGTCCACAACAGGAAAGGAAAAGATTCCATATGTGATTTTTCCTCTGCTGGATTACTGACCACTGCTCTGTAATGCCATCTCAAGCACTCTTTTAAAGTACCTTTTGACTTCTGTGGCCTTGGAGACTTCTTTTCCTTTGGTTTCTGGTTTTTAACAGTCTTTTGCTTCCTCTTTTCCTCATCTGCTAAGACCTTCTCAAGCAGCTGGGCAAAGAATTCAAAATCAAAGGGTCGTTTTTCTTCTATCAGATTAAAGCAAAGACATAGAACAGATTTAGAATTTAATTATTTTTTTGAGTTTCAGCTTTGTAAAATAATCAGTGATACACAACATGATTTTTAAAAGCAAACGTTATATAAATTTAAACAGAGAATTCTTCTTGAAAACATTTTCTGTATCACTTGAGCAGGGGCTGAAGTTGACATACAGGTGACTGGATTATGGTAGCTCAGTTTTTAAAAACAGGTTATAAATCTAAGTAGTTCAGAAAACTTAAGAACTGACAAATACATAAACTGTATCATAGTACCAAATAATGTATTACCATGCTGCTGTAGGACATATGTACCTCATTCAACTAACAAAGAAAGTCTTTAAGGACTCTCAAAGCAGTTTACAATAAATAACTGCTAGAAATTCCCACAAGTCGGAAGAATTATCTTCAGCTGAATATACAGAAGAAAGTTTATATTAATCTCATTTAGCAGACATCTAGAAAAGACAGAAAATAAACCTCAAGATTGTTACTGTGAACTATGCTTGTTATAAAACCCTAAGACTTCACAGCTTCTGGACTCACCTATGAGCAAAAACTTTCTTGTAAGTAATTCAAACATGGCAAAGCACAGAAATTACCATGAAAAGAGATGGCTACCATTTAATGACTCATTGTAGGGTGGGGAATATTTACTTACTGAAAGCTTTGTCTATTCTCCATCCATTAGCTTTTTCCTCACGTTTGAACTTGTTCTAAAAGCAAATGCACAGTTTAAATGTGTTTATCATTAGTCAAGAAATGCAACAATATGTTGGACAAAATGGCAGCTCAAGATAAGCCTTCAGTGCAACAAACCAAGTAGTTGTTGAAATTTACATGCACATTCACAGAGCACAAGTTTGTAATTAATTTTTAAATATAAAATCTGTAACCATAGCTATCCCAGTTACACTTTTTTTCTTATTTTCTACACCTTTTCCTGACTTTTAATCTAAGTAAGGTTTGAAATAGAGAAGACTTTCCCAGATGTGTACAGCAAAAGAGACAACACTGAAGCCCCTCACCAAACAGCCATTTAGGATTATCAGCATTCTTCAACTAAAACAAAGTGTGTCTATGCTAGATTTACTAGATACATTCACTGAAATTCAACAAGCATTTTAATGTTTCAGATGCTTATAATCTCCTGAAACAGGTATTAAAAAAAAGCATTACTATGGAGAAAATTAGCACCAAAATTATCAACACAATAGAGGAAGCATGGGAATGCAAATAAGAAAAAGAAAAGTAAAACCAGATGCTTAATTGCTCTGTTGAGTACTTTAATTTTTACCTTAATTTCTGCTCTGGCTCTGTGAGGAAACAGCCGTCCAATCAAGGAGAAGTCTGTTCCTACCATACTGATAGCTAGAAAGAACATATCTGTTTCTAGAAGGGAAAAGAAAGAAATAAAGATACACAATTAAGCATTTACTAAACCATCCTTCTTGCTATCAGACATAAAAACACCTTGAAAATTTAGTGTCATATGATCAGTAACTTTGAGGCTGTCTACTGTAGCTGCAAGTCCAGGTGAGTATATGTGGAGTATGTTTGTTATTTTACCTAGGTCCCTCTAGTAAACATTTGCTGAATCTATCAACGGAACTATCAATTATCAACAGAAAGAATTGTCTAATTTATTAGAAAACTGCAAAATGTGAAGTGTGTTTTCTAAAGCTAGTAAATCAAAGCTAACCAACCCAAAATTGTCCATGTTCATTTTCATTACAAACACAAGCACAAACAGAATTCAGAAAAACACCGTGTAAATCTACTGTCTCCATTATTATTTAACAGGAAAAGAGTGCATTCCAAAAAGAGCACAGTGAATTCTGAAGCTACTTTTTCCATCTACAGCTGTAAAAAGTAATTTCCAATTGTAAAAAATCTTGGAGTGTTGAAAGCCTAGAGATTGTAACAGTCAATTGACAGCAGAAGTAATGAAGTACCAAACCCAGCCACTCATAAAAACACAGCTGTCCATTTGCATTGAAATCAGTCCACAAAGAGATACCTTATACAATCTCTTCCTACCTATGCTGGAGGAACTTAGTTAAGAAGTACCATACAGAGCTCAAATATCTGTAAGCCGGAATCCAAAACTATGCTTTTGATAAAGCAAACTAGCATTTCCTCAGCATTTAAACATCCGTGGCAGAAAAAAGCATAGGTAGCCTACATACCAAAAGGCACTGGATTTTTTAAAAATGCCATTTTTCACAGTAAATATCACAGCTCTGTCTGTTGTAAGAGTTTGGAGGGTTGAGACGACATGACATGTAAGTAGATCCATTTACTCCATTGGGGATAAAAACTGTCAAGTATAAAGCATAGGTGGAAAACTAGGACTTTTCTGCAGACTCAAAATTTGAAATCAAAAATATACTCACCTTTATTTGACCATGGTTTTGTGTAAAAACTTTTCCTGAAGCTAGAATATGTTGTTGTAGAGCCACGCTCAAAGATGGGATCATTTTCTTCTACAACACATGGACCTTTTGTTCTTAGAACTTCTACAGTTAAGCTGAGAAAGTAAACACACAAAAAAGACTCACCTCAAAATATTGCTAAGAAAACATATACCAGATGTTTATAAGACAGCTGTTCAAATTTTTTGCCACAAGTGAGCACTTCTACTGTGTAATTAATTTTAGTAATTACACTAACATGTACTTTAATGGGAGAATGCAGCAAGAAATCACTACTCTACTCACCCTGTGTAAGTAAATTTGCTTTTTCTGTTTTATAAGATTTCATACAGACAGACATAACTAAGTAGCTTTAAAAAAAAAAAAAAAAAGACTTTTTAACATTTGAGAAATCTACTTTGCAAAACCACGAGAGCCTCTCAATATCCTTCTAGAATACTTTCAAATTCTTTTACCAGGTCCTCTTTATCCTTAAACCTTGGCCTAAACATCATGTTAGTAATACCTCTGGGGAACTCAGAAATTTGATTATCTACTTTTTAAAAGTCATATTCTAAGCAAAGTTATTGAAAACACTGACAGAAGAATAAAGCAGCAACATGCAAGATGCAAAACTGGAGCAAATCGTACTGACAACCAAATAATAGTAAGCAGATACATGTCAACTGTGAGAAGCAATGAAGTCAGCTAAATAGAAGACATTTGGAAGTTTGGCAAATCATCATTATTCAATCACTGTAATAAAATACGTCATCTTTCTCTCTACCTCCTTCCCCAAAAGCATTTCTCAGAAAGTATGCCATTACAGAGAGGCAGATTACTGCTGCTCATATTTTGTCACATACTTGCGCTGTTTCCCAAGTTAGTGTAGTTCAACTCTCAAACATACTTATCCCAGTCCAAAGTAGCCCTCTATTTACAAACTAAGCTGCCATGCAGTACTGTCCATGAGTCAGGCATAGAATTTACCTTTCTTCATCCAGAATGATTGAACCATCTTCTGCTACTTTCACACGAGGAACGAGAAGTGGGCCATCCTGACTCTCTTCCCCATTCTCCTCTTCTTCCTCCTCCTCTTCTTCATGATCAGGAGTACTTTTTTCTTCCTGTCTACAATTTTTAAGACAGCAAGCAAAAATACTGTCGAGTGTTTTGGATTGCTGCTCAGTATGCCAGACATTCAACAGTTTGATGAACCAGCAGTGCAACGCATAAAGAAATTAGTTAACATGTGAACTTTGAAACCTGCTTTTCATTCTACTGTAAAACGGAAAGATGCAAAAACTTAACATTGAAAGCAAAATGTTCTTTAACCACCCTACCTGCCCAAATCACAATTTTTATAAATTAGGCTGTGATATTGAAACAGTAAAAAAATATACCTACACTGTTAGTATTATCACAGAAATGCAGATTTTTTACACCAGAAAATTTTTTGACTATGCTTCAGCATCAAGACTTACTCTTTCATTTGACTCAGTGCAGAACTTTTTTCTGTTCTCTTTTCTTCCGCCAATGAAGACCTAGAATTTCATAAAAAGCTAGAGATGACTGCTTGTATAGATAAATTTCAGCTTTATTCCACAAAATTGGCTTTTAGTGGACAATGGACAAAGAAACACAAAGCTTTTTTTTTTTCAATTCTTTGTATGACATTATTTACACATCTGTATCACATAGATTTAAGTCTAACTACACAACCACCACTGCTTAATGAATTTTGCCCTTTTTTTGTACAAGCAGGGACAAAAAAAGATATTTCAAGCAGAAATCCAGTGTAAGGATGCTCACATAGGGAATGTGAGAGCATTTTGCTTGTTACCTCCTTAGGGACTATTCAGTGTAAAAGAAAAAACAAGGAAAGTGATAAATAAAACACAAGCACACAAACATTAACAAGCAGGTGGTAACAGACAATACTAGAAAACTCATCTGCTACCAAAAGAACAGGGCTTGGATAAGTGTACTTCTATTCATGTGATTCCTTTTGGTAGTTGCAGGAAAAAGGCCCTGCTCTGTGCTGTCTGTGGCAGTCTGTGCAGCCAGCTGCATTAGTGTTCCTTGTATGCACCTCCGCCTTGCTACTGGTGAAACATGTCAGTGGAATAGCAACAGCTACACCCATCCAGTTGGAATGTCAAGACCTCATGGGTCTTGCAGTGCCTTTTGTACTTCAGCACCTAGAAGGAGAAATGCTTAGCTTCCTGAGTCCGCCAGCTCTGGAAGGCAATAATAACATCCCTAATAGCCACAACTAAAAATTTCATAGCAGGCAGTTGGAAAAAAAAAAACCAACCCTACTATTCTGTCTTTCTACAGAGATAAATCAACACTAGGGACAGGTTCAACAAGTACACTAAGCTCCATTCTCACTTCTGTACTAGAATTAAGCAGACGTGAAAACTAGAAGCTAGTCTAGAAGCTTTTGTTACCATTGCAACAACACTGTATCTGTGCTAATATTCCATATTTAAGTAATATAGAAGTCAAAAAGTAATTTAACCTAAGGACAGAGAAAAAAAGTCATACTTACTTCATCGGATTGTTTTCTGGCAGATAGTATATTAAGTCTCTCATGGTCATTTTAGAACGATCTGGTGGAGAACGTCCTTCAATTACTGGAGGCTTGTGTTTCAATTTCTTCCATACAAAACATTATGAAACAAAATCAAACAACAGACACTTAGATTCACCCAAAAAGTATTTTATACTTCACAAATTATTATTAGTTTGTTTACAAAGTACCCCATTTATGGAATTCTGTTGTTCACACACACACAGCACTTCCAAGAACTAAAACAAGATTATCTAAGTGTCCGTTTCTCAGAAAGGGCATTACAGACCCTTACGTCACTTACCCTTTCAGAGGCATTCAATACCTGGCACAAATAAGTTAAAAGTTATTCAAAATTACAGAACTCTGACAATGATCAACTTGAAAAAATATGAGACATCCCAAATCCAAGCTTCTTGCAGCACACTTCCCTGCTGTATTACCAACTCTGAAACTTTCAAAATTGGAATGTTGACTATAAAGTAATACCAAGTGTCATGTCAAAAAGACTTGTGGTCTAATCAGATGAAAATATATACAATTCCTTGTGAAATCTGTATTATTAGGGAACAAAGTGCTGCTACTGCTTACAAACAGAATAGACACATAGTTACGAGGTATGACGGACTACTAGCAATAAGCAGCTGATGATCATCAGAAAACACTACTGCAAAGAGATAATGTATGCAAGATGAATGAGGTCTTGCTCTTCACAGATAAGCACTGTTCAACACAGAGGCCTTACCATTCGCTCTTTCTTCAGCTCTTCTTTAAGCATTTCTCTTAACTTCCGAGCTTTAAGGATCCTTTCACGGTCAGAACATCTTCGTTTGACTTCCTCAGGAGAAGGCTTCGCAGGTAGATTTTCCTCCTGTGTTCGTGATCTTTCCTGTGTTGGTCTCTCCTTGAGAGGAGAGGGTACATTCTTCTGCAAGCTATCATCACTTTTCTGAGCAGCTACACCAACAGTTTGCTCTTTGTTCACAGATTTTTTTAGCGGTGAAAACTGTGGCACGTGTGGCACAGGTGTTTTCTTCTCAGGAAGCATGGGAGACTTTACAGAGCTTTCAACACTACTCTTTTCTGATGGGGAGGGATCTTTCTGAAGCGAAGCAGTGCCATCAGAAGCCTGTGATGTTCGCCTCTGAGGTTTTGGTGCAGAACGGTGAGCAGATGATGGTCCAGCTCTGGGTTTGACAAGATTTGGCATGGTGGAGATACGTTTTCTTCTCTGTGTAAGCATCTCTGCAGGTTTACTAGCTTCCCCAGTGTCACTTGTATTATCAGCCTTGTCATTGCTGGAAAATTTAAGAGAGTATTCTGAAGTACTTTACAGTGACAGACTTGTTACTTTCAAGATGTGTTTGTAGGCCAATCAGTATAAACACCGTGCTACAGGAAAGCAGTTATACTCAAGAAGCCATGCCAGGACCAACCTGTAGCTGGCACCTCCTCATAAAAAAATCAGCTATAAGAACTAGCATATTATTTTCTAATACTAATTACTGATCAACAAGCTTGCAACAGTAACACGTTCCCATACCCCACCTCTTTTTTTGGAAGACTCTCTCCTTTCAGCTGAAAATACCAGCACCATAAAGCTTTATAAAAAATTACCCCCATAACATAGGCAACATACTAAAACATTTTAACAAAGCTATACGTAACAAGTACATATTACAATAAATCTGAACATCTATTGTAATTACAATAAATGTATTTACAATTAATTACAATAAATGTGAACATTCCTCTAACACATTTGCAAGTAGATGACATGTAAACTGTGACTTCCAGAAAAACTTTGGCAGTCAAACTCCTACTCACGCTTAACTACTGCTCACACTTAACACATCAAAAATCCTTAGCTTCCCTAGAAAACTTTGTCATGTAAGTACTTTTTCCATCACTTATGCAGAAATAATTTTCAAAGTGCAAGTAAACTTGCCAACCATTATGATCATCCCAAATCTGCTGACTCCACCAGTGTTTGCCTTCATGGCTGTTGCTCATAGTAAGACTGTAGTATAATTATAACTGAGTCATAAAGAGGTTTTTTTTTAATTTTATGTTGGAACTATGCCTCGTTTCTGTACGTAAGGACAACCACACCCATGGTTCACTTAGACATTTTTAAAAATGGTCAGAAGCAAATGCTTTCCAAGGAATATAAAAAAGTATAAACATTCAGTGAAACTTTTCAAAATTCACTCCAGCTACTGTCTGTGATTCAGGCAAATGCTGCAGATGATGTATTTGTATTTAGCAGCCTCTGCTGGTAAATGGCTGAATCAATTTGTCCCACACTGTGAGTTCATACACATTTTTAATACAGAACAAATGCCCTGGGCAAAATGTTTAGAGGGCTTATTACATGGTGCCTATTTGTGTGTTTTGAATGAGATCCTTGCAAGTTCCACTGAACACCCACTACTCTTTGTACAGCAGGAGACAGTGGAAAAAAATTCTTCATTCACCTTTTCCATACCACCTGTGTTATGTGGAGCCTTTAATCAGAGTGCAACACTGGATTTCTGAACAGTTAAATACAATTTAACAGAAAGTGTATTAAAAAATTAGAATTATCTTATGCTTATAAAATTTTCACTTCCCTGATAATTAACAAAACTTATTCAGCATATAGAAAACAAAACATTGTAAAGTGACTGATGCTACAGATGTAGACTTGAGCAGCTGTGACTGAAGAGATCAGTGTCTGCCCCACCACTTCCCCTCATGAAGAAGTTTAACTGCAATGAGGTGTCCTCTCAGTCTCCTCTTCTCCAGGCTGAACGGACCAAGTGACCTCAGCTGTTCCTCATACTGGCTTCCCCTCAAGGCCCTTCACCATCTTTGTTGCCCCCCTTTGGACACTCTCTAACAGCTCAATGTCTTTTTTACATTGTGGCACCCAGACCTGCCCCCAGCACTCGAGGTGAGGCCGCCTCAGTGCAGAGCAGAGCGGGACAATCCCCTCCCTTGCCTGGCTGGTGATGTTGTGCCTGATGCACCCCAGGACATGGTTGGCCCTCCCGGCTGCCAGGGCACTGCAGACTCATTCAGCTTGCTATCGACCAGGACCCCCAGGTTCTTTCCATAGAGTTCTCTCCAGCCTCTCGCTCCCCTGTCTGTCCATACAGTCAGGGCTGCCCCAACCCAGGTGCAGAATCTGGCACTTTCCCTTTTTGAACTTCATATGGCTGGTGTTTGCCCAGCCCTCTAATTTGTTGAAGTCTCTCTGCAGGGCCTCCCTGTCCTAGAGGGAGTCAAGAGGTCCTCCCATTTTGTATCATCTGCAAACTTAATATACTTTTGAGTCCTGTGTCCAGGTCATTTATGAAGATGTTGAAGAGCACAGGGCTGAGGATGGAGCCCTGTGGAACACCACCAGTGACAGGTCACCAGTCTGATGTCACCCCACGCACTGTAACCCTTCGTGCCTAACTCGTGCCAGTTGCTCACCCATCCCATGATGTGTTTATCCAGCTGTGTGCTGGACATTTTGTCCAGAAGGAAGGATACTGTGAGAGAGAGTCTCGAAAGCTTTACCGAAATCCAAAAAGATTACATGAACTGGCTTCCCTTGGTCAGCTAGGTGGGCTACCCTGTCAGAAGGTTATATGGCAAAGGCCTATTTTTTAGGCCACGAAAATAGATCAGAGTGCTTTTCAGAATTGCACTGGTATCTAGTTTTGAAACTTAAAATTATATTACACTGACACACCTGTTAAACTACAAACACAAAAGTCTTTAACAAATCTGCTGAATCAGCAACAGTACCACCTAAGAGAAAAATAGTGAAACTGTCTTCATTTAAAAAAGAAAAAATCAGACAGCAAAAGATCCAGTAAGGTGATCCCTCTAACATAAAAATTTTGTAAATAAAACTTGAAAGAATGACATCCTTAAAACACAATAGAAAACAAATAAAGATGTAAGATACAAGTTCAATAAAAAGTAGCACATGCCATGCCAACTAGTCTGATACCTGAATTTCTAGCCACTGAAACAGAAGACTCTAACATTGTTTCATCATATTGTCATAAGGGACAAGCTACAATTTAAAGAATAGAAATATTCATGAAAACCCGACTGTACAAAAGAAGTGTGAATGTTGTTCTGAAGAACAACCAGAATTACTAGACTGAGGAAATGTCCTGAAACACTGATCTGTACTGCTTTTGGTGGGGACAGTTAATTTCCTTCACAGTAGCTCCCATGGTGCGGTTTCAGATTTGTGACAGAACAGCATTGATAGCACACCCATGTTTTCAGCTAATGCTGAGCGAGGGCTATGTAGCACCAGGGTCTTTTCTCACACTGCCCCATGACCGAACACACTGGGGATGGGCAAGAAGCTGGGAGGGAAAAAAGCCAGGACAGCTGATCTCAAACCACTTAAGGGATAACCCACACCATGTGGCATCATGTTCCTCAGTGAAAGCTGGGGGAAGAAGAAAGAAAGGAGGACATTCGGAGTTACAGCATTTGTCTTCCCAAGTAACTGTTATGAGCAAGCAATGGATCCCTTCCTTCCTGGAGAGAGTAAAACACCTGCGGGTAGCGGTGAAAGAATTTCCAATTTTGCTTTGCTTATGTGCACTATCAAGTTATTTCTTAATCTACTGAACTGTCCTTATCTAGACATACCTTTTCTTGCACTTTTGCCGTTTTGATTTTCTGCCCATCCCACAAGGCTGGGAGGGGCAGGGGTGTGGGGAAGCAAGCAATAAACTGTGTGGGGTTTAGCAACCAGCCGGGCTTAACCCACAACAGGGAGGTCCTCAGGGAGGACCAGTCCTAAGCCCAACTTTACCATGTGCTTCCATCACAATAAAAGCACTTAAAAAACAAAACGGGCAAAAAAACCCACAAAAAGACAAAAAGTCCTCCCTTGCCAATTCACGAAGAAATTAACACAAAAGAGAAAATGCTGTAGGAATGCAAAATCAAACTCATCTGGTTACAGAGCACAAAGAATTTTTGCTGCACACAGCAAACCAGGCCTCCTGGCTGCTGTGGAGCCAGAAAAAAACAAGTGTCAGACCACACTGGGCCCATCCTTTGCAGTCTTAACTTACAGAATCACAGAATCAATTAGGCTGGAAAAGACCTAGAGATCATCGAGTCCAATCTATGACCCAACACCACCTTGTCAACCAGACCGTGGCACTGAATGCCATGTCCAGTTTTTCCTTAAACACCTCCATGGACGGTTACTCCACCACCTCCCTTGGCAGCCCATTCTAATGTTATTCCCAGCACCTGCTGCACAACTGCAGTGAAGAAACGCGGGTTCAGCTTAGGCTGCGAACGCGTCGAACATCCACAAGTCCTTGTCTGACAACCACGGACGCGCTGTCACCGGGCACCGACTGCATGCGTCTTTCAGAAGGTCTTCAGAACGAGCCAGCCGCCTACCACAGCACTGACAACCACAGGGTGACAGGCCACGACAACCAGCGCTACGGAGAGCCATCGCTACCTCCCCGGATCCGCCGGGTCCCGCCCTGCACAGGCCCGTCCCGCTCCCGGGGGTCCGCGGCCCGGTGCTGGCGGCGGCCCGGCATTGCACTGCCAGGGTGAGCTCGGCGGGACTCACCTCTCTGCCCGCCGCGCGTCCGCCGATCCGGCCACGGTCCCGGCTCTGTCCGCCGCCGGGTTGTCCGAACCTGGGAGTTCCGGCGGCTCCGGGTCCGCCCCGCCACTGCCGGTGCCGGTGACGGCGGCCCTGCCCGGGGGCCGCAGCGTGCGCCGGACGGGAGAGGAGGGGCCGGATGGGCAGCCGGTAGGGAGCAACCAATTACAGCGCCGGAGCCGTCTGTACTGCCCCAGCAACTCCTCGGCCCCTTACACCTCAGCTCCGTCGGCTCTAAGCAGCTCTCCTGGCGCCCGCTTTGGCCCCGAGTCCAGGCTATTACTCCAGCAGCCTTCCCAGCTCTCCCTCACACCCAGGCCCGGGTGGATACATGACAGCAACCTCGTAGGGATCGCACCCACGGGGCGGGAGGCAGCGGCGCGCATCCTGCTGATTGGGCTGGGTCCGCGCGGCGCCGTGACGTCAGCGGCCAGAGAGAACCCATAAGGGGCGGCGGCGAGGGGCACTGCCTCAGGCAGCCTCGGCGGTGGTAGCGGTTCGGAGCGTTGTTGGGCAGGTGGTGGCCGTAGTGGTAACGGTGCTGCGCGGCCTGAGCGTCTCGCCATGACCCGTGAGTACCGGGGGTGCTGCTTGGGGCCTTTTTGGTAGCGAAGTGGGCGGTGGGACTTGGGCCGCCCTCCTGGTCGTCTCTAGGCATGGGCGCAACACCGAGGACAGCCCGGCTGGGATTCATGCCGGGTCTAGGAGTCGGCCGCTGTGTGAGGCCGCTGCCGCTTCAGGGTCTTTGCGGACTTGGCGTCCCACCGGCGAAATCTCGGCAGCAGTGAGTGCGTGGGGATGAGGCTTTTTCCCACGTCCTGCCGCCGTCCGAAGCAGGAGGCGAAAACATCCTCCTCCGCCTACTGGCGTAGCGGTGGTGGCGGGACGGGGGCGAGAAATAAAGGTGATGATGGGCTGGAACAACAACCACACTCCATTTCAGTCGCAGGTGCTGCCCAGACTGAAAATAAAGGACTCTTGTATCAGTGCCGAACAGTGAATATTATGCTGCTTAATTTGTGGTTGAGGGTGTTGTTGAAAGGGCAAGAGCACTTGGTAAATCATCACTTGTGTTCAGTGCTGACGAACGGCAGTGTTCGTATACCCGCTCTAAAATGGCGGAGAACTGTGAACCGGACCCAGGATGCTCCGGCTCTCCTGACTGCTGGGATTGCTCCTGTGCCTTCTGCCTGTTATGTTTGGCAGTACAGAAACTCCTTGTGTTTAACTGACGTCGTGCTTTCACATTCACTCGAAAAAAACCTCACAGTTTTGAGGCTGTGCTTTCACTTTCAGCTCGAAAATATGCAGTTATGAGGGCACAGTGCTGCCGAAGTGCGGCTGAAGACTTGGAATGTGCACAATGTGAATGAAACTTGGAAGGTGCACAGAACGTGATAAAGAGGCACGTTTAGGATTTTTGTTTGTATTTTTCTCTTTCTGGAGTTGGAAGAGCAAGGTCAGGTTGAACTAAGGTATATGTCTTGCATAAGCAGGCCAGGATGGGGATGCTTGAGGAGGAATATATCAAGGTATATAAGCAGGGAGGGTCTGCTGGTCTTTCTGTGGCAGTTCATGCTTGAATTTCAGGAAGCTGAATTGTCTTCTGTTGGGACAATTTCATGGAAGACTTAAGTTGGTATTACGGAATGTAGAAAACACCACTGGTTTCCTTGAAGGTAGGGGTAGTCATTCAGTATCCCAGGTGAAGTAGTGGGGCCAAATAGTCCTTGGCGATGTTTACTTGGAAGCAGGGATGATACAAGTAAGTTTCTCTCTAGACAGTTGTTTGGTACTCTATGCTTTGTGTGCATTCTGTATTGCTCAGCTTTTCTACATGCTCTGCTTTGCTGTGCCAGCTGCTTTTCAGTGATGCAACTGAGTTTTGTTCCTAAATTTAAAACCTTACTGTGTGTATGGAAAAACTCTGCAAAGCCCAAGCCCGGTGTTTGCTTGGAAAACAAGGAAGAACTGAAGGTTAAGGGTGGAGAGTAACTGCTCTTAAGGAAGTACGTGAGGTTTTGGAGTGGAGGGTAATTCTGGTTTTAGCAATGTGTTTTGAATTCCTCTCTGTTTTCTTCATGATAAAAGATACTACTTTTTTTTTATTTTAAAGCACCACAAAAGAGCACTTTTGTTGCTGCCCAGTCATTCGTATAACCGTTGTTGCCCCCTGAGCACCACGAAAGTCAGGAACCATTTATGGCCTGGAATGTGTCATCTGCTCATGAGTCATCAAGTTCTAATCAACACTAGTACTGCCAGACACAGTTTGGTTTCCTTCAGTCTCTGAACAAACAGCTGCCTTTCATCTAGATGGACTTTGGGGACAGGATGCTGGTGAGGAGGATGAGTAGAAGTTCTGTTAGCTTTTTCAAAAGGTAGCACTTAATGTCCTGTCAAAGAAATATCTTCCAAGGCAGGAGCAACCCTTGGGAAGCAGCAGTCATACAGGGCTGTTTTCACTTGAGCTTCTGGCATCTCTTACCAGGCAGTCCATGGGCTGTTGCAAAGAATGCACAAACCCCTGCTTCTGCAGGGTTGCTCTTGTCTATTTGTTGATATGGCAGGTACCTTTGTCAGCTCAGAAATGGTGTGGGTACAAAGTGGTGGATCATATCAGCAGGTTGTTGTTTAAAAGTGACCTAGTCCTAAGATGCTTTTGTAGACCAGGAATTACAGGCACTTGAAGATTGAGATCTCTGGCTTTGAGACTGAAAAATGGCATAAGCAGTCTTAAGACTAGAGAGACTGAAAAGAGACACAACAGAAATTATGGAGAGATGGAATTGTCATTTTTGAGCATAAAAGAATGTGATCATGTTTGTTGAACAGCACAAATGATTATGCCTAGCCTATCTGAAACATTCTCAGTCCAAAAGAAGTAGAGCAAGAAGAAGTACCAAGCCAGTGAACCACTTCTGGCAGGTTGGAGCAAACTAGAACTAAGGAAGAAAATACTGAGGGAAGATTGCTGGCTAATGCAGAAGAGTTTGTAGTTGTGATGTCTGTGGCCATTGCCTGGAAGACCCTGAGTACTTAGATGGAGAGTTGAAAGTTTTGATGTCATGCCCTCAGGAACTTGTGTGATCAAAGAGATTGCATTCCTAACTTGTGGCAGTTTGTGGGGTTGGTAGTTCTGGGGAAAGCTGTTTGTTCCTGAAGAAGTGTCCTCTATACTGACAGTGATATGGGTTTTGTGTCTATATTTATAGAAAAGTAATGTTACTCTTCTCACTTTCCTTGGAAGTAAGGCCAACCAGTTGCTAAGGCCCATGCTTAAGTTCTGCTCTTGATTTCAAATTAAAAAAACCTTTTGAGGTCACCTCTTCAGTAGTATTTGAGTGTAATCAATTTTAATACTGTTCTTTCAGTCTAAAATTAATTTGTAAGCTATATTGAATGCTGGAATCTGAGAGTGGATGACTCCTCTTTGGATGAGTTACTGACATCATTTTGCCCAGCCTATTGGTGCAATGGTTTTCATTCAGTCTTTTATAGCAAACTACATTTTGTTTCTGTAAGGCATATTAGAATTTTGGTGATCTCTTGAACATGACATATGGAATTGTAAATGTGACAGCTATGAGCCTTTAATTTCTCCTCTTGTGCACTAGAAGAGGACCCCGAGATAGAAGATATGACCATACTGGCTCTATGTGTTGTGCCAAACTGTACTGCCTTTAAAATACTTCTACACAGGCAAACTGTGTGGAAAAAACAAGTGGTAGTACTTGTTTAAGGCTGTATTATCTTGCAGGTGGGAACCAGCGTGAACTTGCCCGCCAAAAGAACCTAAAGAAAACTCAGGAGATCCACAAAGGCAAAAGGAAAGAAGATAGCTTATCTGCTTCTCAGAGGAAACAGAGGTAAGAGCTAGTAAAGAAGAGTAAATATTTAGGCAGAAGAGGAGGGCAAAATGGGTCAGAAAGAATCCAGTGTCTTAGCTGACACAGCATTTGAATACTTTGGTTTGATTCATTGTCCAATCACTTGCCAGAGCATAAGCCATGGATGAAATTTTTCTGTGTCTGCTGTTAAACAGATCTATTCTTTTCTAAGTCCTATAAAGCTTTTTTTTTTTGAGCAGCTTTTTGCCTACTACAAAGAGGAAAAGATTGTGTAATGCTTTCTTGAAGATGTTTGATCCATTATGTCCTTTAGTTCTAAAACCAAAAGAATTACATGAGGTCTACTAATGAAGTAAATTGTCTGCCTCGTGGGGTAATGCACGCACTGAAAAAACACAAGGTAATAAAAACAGAATGCTCATGGCTAACTGAGAAATTTTACACTGATCTTTTTTCCTTCTTCAGGTGGGGGTTACTAAAGGGCAAAAGCAAGTGGGAGGGAACTCTGCTTAGAAAAATTGTGAGCCAGTATCCAACTTTTTTTTTTCTCTTCTCAGAGACTCTGAAATCATGCAGCAAAAGCAAAAAGCTGCTAATGAAAGGAAGTCTCTGCAGGCAGGAGCAAACTGAGCTGGCACTATGGAGAAGATAGAGTGCGCCGATGAAGCAAAAGGACCTAGAAGATCATTCATAAAAGTGTCCGGCCATTAAATGATTAAGTGTTTATTGTGCAGAGTTGTTCAACTAGCATTAGAGTATTTTCTGGTTACTGTAGGCTTAGTTGTCTAGAGTGCTCTTTAAAAACTGACTCCACTCTTCTGCATGTGTATGAATAAAAGTACCAAGCAATAGCTTTATTCTAGCTTTTGCTGCGTTTGTTAGGTTTACTTAGTGGTTCCAGAAACAGAATTTCTGAATCTACAGTTAGACCAGATTTGGTTGTCTGGATTCTCAAAAGTACAGCTTCATTCAGAATGGAACACACTTGTAAAATGTGCTCAACCTTGCAGAGGTCTGAACTGTAAATCTGATCTTAAAATATTTTTACAATAAAATGTTGCATGAAATACTGTCTAATTTGAAATGGCTATGGTTGATAATCAGTTGATTTCTGAAAAGTTACCAAGAACACAAGACATGGAGATTGTGGAGAAATGCAGTACAAGAATGTAAGTGTAATATAAAGTACAAGTAATGTTTATAAGAAATGCGTATTATAAGCCCTATCACATGCAGTGTAAGTCTGCCTTATAGGAAAAGATGCCTTTTGAGTTGCAGACTTCGTTGGTGTACAAAACTAACCCAATCTAGTCCAGATACTAACTTAGAGAAGCTGCAGGCTTGATGTTAATGAGTTGCAATGTAAGCAGATCTTGACATTGTCATGCCACTAAAATGATTTGAAATTACTGCTTAAGCTTGCCTCAGGAATAAAAGGTAGCATAAAAAACTCAGCCCTTGCTTCACAGGCCGGCTTGAGTATGTTGTGTACTGACCAGGGGAAAACTGTTGAGGAATCTTCCTTGTCTGACCATCCAGAAGCCACTCTGGCAGTCACATTCACACCACCACTGAACTGGGATTGAAGCCCCTTCACAGCTACACCCCCAACACTCAGTTAGACCAGGACTCCTTACCAGCTCCATCCCAGGTTTCCCACAGCAGAGTGTCATACATGCTGATATTTAATATTCATTCTTGGTGCAATAACTTATCAAGTAACAGCTCCAGCTGATGCCTCTGAGGAGGGAACCCCTGGGCTTTTATACTCTCACAGTCTAAGGGTAGGTCTGTGTCTCAGTTCCCTGGCTGGTGCCACAGCTCCCTGTGCCCTTTGTTGGCAAACGGTTGGCAGTTCATGGCCTCTTGCCTTGGGCTCCCACTGCAGCTGCACCCAGAGCTGCCTGCCCTGAATTTGTTCCTGAGTAACTGCTTTCAGTCTCTAAAGACAACTTTTGAAGCCTTTGCTTTTGTAAGTTCTGTTTTATCTACGTGCATTCATTTATTGGCAACAGGACTCTGGCACAGCTTACAGAAAGCTGGAAGAAAAATGTAGCTGGTGCTGGCAATGTAATGCCTGCAGTTGGTGAGAAATTAAGCAAATTCACAGAATCACAGAACTGCTAGGGTTGGAAGGGACCTGTGGAGATCATCCAGTCCAACCCCCCTGCCAAGGCAGGCTCTCACCTAGAGCAGGTGACACGGGAACTCACCTAGGTGGGGTTTGAATGTCTCCAGAGAGGGAGACTGCATGGCTGCTCTGGGCAGCCTGTTTCAGTGCTCTGCCACCCTCACTGTAAAGAAGTTGTCGCGTTGAGGTGGAACTTCTTGTATTTTAGTTTATGGCCGTTACTGCTTGTCCTGTTGCTGAGCACCACTGAAAAGAGTGCTCAGCAACAAAAAACAAAAAAGTGCTATGGGCACCTGCCTTTGAGATATTTGTATGGATGGATGAGATCCCCTCTCAGTCTTTTCTCTGGACTGAGCAGGCCCAGCTCCCGCAGTCTCTCCTAATAAGAGAGATGCTTCAGACCCCTCATCATCTTTGTGACCCTTTGCTGGACTCTTTCCAGTAGCTCCTTGTCTTTCCTGTACTGAGGAGCCCAGCACTGAACACAGCAGCAACTCCTTCGCTCGGCTGTCGTTGGCTCGGTCCTGGTTTCCGCTCTGCAGCTCGCCAGGGCAGCTTTCCCGGCGAAGTCCGCCCAGGGAATTGCTGGGAGCGCAGCAGCGGCGCNGGTATGTGGCCTCCGCAGAGCGACGACTCGGATATCTGGGACGACACGGCCCTCATCAAGGCATACGACAAGGCGGTGGCCTCCTTCAAGGTAAGAGGTCGGCGCTGTCGTGGCCGGATCCTGGGGCTGAGGCCGCTGGATTGGCATTTATTGGTTTTCTCCTTTCTCTTCCCGAAGAATGCCCTGAAGAATGGGGAGTGCTCGGAGCCTTCAGACAAGCAGGAGCAGTGCCTAAAGAGAAGAAACCGTAAAATGATCAGAAATAGAAAGAAGAGCAATACAGCGCCTTTGAAACAGGTCGCCTCACTTGTAAATGCCAGTGGTGCTCGTACTGCACGTTGTACTTCGGTACTCAAAAGTAGCTGCTTCGTCATCTTGAGAGTAACATTTTGGGCTGGTGGTGGGGGGGTGTGATAACATTATAAACCTTATTTTTAGGTTACATAGAGGAATTTCAGTAAATACAAAGGAAACACTGCAGGTGGGATCCATCTTTTTGGACAAAAAGTAGTTTAGGACAAGGCACCTTCTGTCCAACGACTGGTGTAGGTATTTACACGCTTCTCTTGCTTCTGTTGCAGTGGAAGGTTGGTGATAGCTGCAATGCTGTTTGGTCTGAGGATGGTAATTTATATCTAGCAACTATTGCCTCCATCAACCAGAAGAGAGGCACATGTGTTGTCACTTACACGGGATATGGAAATCAGGAGGAGCAGAACTTGTCTGATCTACTTCCTCCACCCAGTGATGAAACAGTAAATGGAATGGGACATTCTGGGGAGGTGAGGGACTTCTTCATTCTTCTGTAAAGAAATGGGAAAGTGGGAGAATCTACTTTTAGTATGTCTGGTGGCACTGCTGGTGTTCAGAGTGGGAAGCGATGCACAGTTCCATTGTAAACAGACACAAGCTGATGGAGGGAATGAAAGCACCCCTTTACTTCTTGAACTCAGCATGGGAGAAAGGGAGGGGACAACAAGAAATTCACCAGTGAAAGATAACATAGCTAAAATAGTGAGCAGGTAAAGTTATTCCTGAGTAGAACTGGGAGGGCTAGAGAGAGGGTAGGATGTGAATGGGACTTTCCAAGCTTTTTCACACTAAAATTGCTTGTTGTAAACTCCTCTTCAGTGCATTTCATAAAACTGTCTTGGTCTTTTAGAATGAAAATGAGACTCCATATTCAACAGATGAAAGTGAAAAATCTTCCCAGTCACCTCGAAACAAAAACAACTGCACAAAAGGAAGATTTTCCCCTCAAAACTTGCGATTTCCCACACCACCACCACCACCCCCAGGCCTAGGAAGGGTAAGCTCAACCTTAATTGAAATAATTCATGTACCATTGTTAAGCTTGGTATTATTGTGAATCCTGAGACAATATGATGATATTTATCATTGTCTAGGGTTCAATTAACAGTATTTTAAGAATGGATGTACAGATATGCATGTTAATATCTGTTGGTCTGTCATTTTGTAATAATCTGGCCACAGCATAGTCCTTCTGCAGTGCTGCTGTCTAATGAGGAGAGCCTTCTGGTCCTTAGCTAACACTTGCTTTCCAATTGTCTTGTAACTTAAAAGAGGAATATTGTTCCCTGGATTCTGGTGCTGTTGTTAATAACAGTGCTGTTGATGTTTTAAAATTTCATTTTTTCTAGCCAATTGGTATGTTTCACTTCACAGGACATTGAAGGCATTAAAAAAGTGATGTCCACATGTCATAGAGCCTCTCAGCTGTAGCTCCTCTCTTGAATTAGGAGTGAATGGGGTATTGATACACCCTTCACTTTTCCTATTGTGTAGGAGTCTAAGTAATAGTGCAGTTGAACTCAGCATTATGTTTTCTAAATATTACTGTTTGTGTAAGATTTCTTTACAAGGTTTTATTTTACCTTTTTTCTTTCATATTAGTAGGTTTGTGTCTAAGATCTTTATTTAAAGACATTCACCAACGTAATAGAACTTAGTCACCTTTTGCCCCATCTGCACAGGAGCAGAGAAATTATCTCTTTGCCTGTGTGAATATTTGATCGGTTTCTTCCTGTTGAGAGTGTAACCACTGACTTCCACTTAGGAAAACCTTTTAAAAATAAACCAGAACCCTGGTTCAGCAGTGTTTACCTCAGTGACAGGAGTAATCTTAAGTTGTACTTCTCTAGTTATGGAATGTGCCTCAGAAAAGCTATTGTCTGTATTTTCATTAAATTGTTGGGGTGTGTTGTCTGTTGTTTAAGATACATGAATTGTTTCACATAATTCTCTTAAGTAAAATCCTAATACCCATATTCCCTTTTAATTTGTACTGTTCCACTTTTTTTTCCATGTAGCCTGGATCAAAATTCAAGGCACCTCCATCACTTTTATCTTGTTGGCCGCCACCCTTCCCAGGAGGACCACCGGTAAGTGACGAGAGAATGGGGACAATGTCAGAGATGAGTATTGGTGATTCAGGTTTTCTCACTGAATGTACTCACTGCCTGTGGTTTTAGAACACATTTGTACTGTTTGCCTATATTTTTCACATATTTGTTAACACATTCCATTCCAAATATTGTGATAATCTAACATACACGGTCTGATTTGTATTCATTTCTGTGACAGTGAAGCTGTTGGTGATGCCTTAGGTTTTGACCTTCATATTTTTCAGGTCGTCTACTGCTTAGTGTGTAACTCTGAAGTTTCTTGTAGCCTGTTAATTTCTGCTCTCTCGTGCTAGGCAGACATAACAAAGCCTCCCCAGGCCTGCTCTTCAAGGACACTCAGACCGTCCTAGGCCCAAAGTGTGTAAACCAAAGCCTCTGAAAGGGGGGGCAAGCTTCGGGAAACTACATCATTAAACCAAAGCTTTAATTGGAGAATCAACCCTGATATGCAAATGAACCAAACCTATAAAAGTGTGAAGAACTCAAGACCTGTTGTCCATCTTGGCAGTAGCCTCTGGCTCCCCAGGGCGTACCTTTGAAGGCCCTTCAAATAAATACCTACCTTTATTCCCTTATTCTGTCTAGTCTCTGTGTCTAGGAGGCCTCTTAAGGCATCATTGGTGAGAATATTAAGGGGAAAATTATTTGAAGAAACTATACTTTATATCAACAGCATTTCACTGAAGAAGATAGTGTTTCCCCCTAGTAGCACTTTTTGTGTATAGTTAAGCTACAGGAGTCTTGTTTTTTCTAGGCTTTGGAAATTACATATGTTCAGTAAACATCATCCTTGACTCCTTTTCAGAGTACAAATTGAGGATACATTCCTATTTTTCAGTTTCATGCTTTAATCTTTTAGAATTAGATGCTCTCTAATCTGGGACACACCCTATTGAAACACAGACATTTCCTTTGTGATTTCTTAGTTGATTCCTCCTCCACCACCCATGTGGCCAGACTCTGCTGAGGACGATGAAGCATTGGGGAGTATGTTGATAGCCTGGTACATGAGTGGTTACCACACTGGATATTACCTGGTACGTGCTGCTTTGGTTTTGAAGTGTCTTGGTAATTTTGCTCTGCTGGTGGTGCTCCTGTTTGCAGCAAGAAGTTAGAGAGGGTGGGCTGCTTTTTAGGTCTCTTGTTCTAAATTACAGTTGCTACATTTAAGGGTGTTTTGTATTGTGTAAGTATTGTCGTTGAGTAGAATTCACATGAGCCAGCATATACATATGTATATATTTAGTTGATGTTTTAGTGCTTTGTTCTACTGGAGGGGTCCTGTCAGGTACTTTTATAGCCACTATTTTATAGCCATTTTAAAACAACCAATTCTGTCTTTGTAGACAGGTGGAGTAAATGTTTATTTTTCAATAGCCTTCTATGTGTTTTCTTTCCGTATTGATGCCATGATGATTTTTTGCCTTTTCTTTTAAACCCCTTTTGTGCCTTTTTGCAGTTTCTGTATTCCTTAGTGCTTTTTGCCTACATTCTTGGACTTGTTTGTTAAGCTGGGAGACCAAACATTTTAGAGGTTTCGTAGTTAGGGATCAACATGCCCCAGACACCAAGGTCCTCTCCAGAACACATTTTGTAAACTAAGATAGAACCATCCAGGGGAAGGTTCCTCGGGGAGGGGGGGCTCATGATAGCCTCTCATTGGGGAATTTATGATAGATATGCTAATTAGTAAAACCTATGTTATACCAGGTCTTTGAGGGGGTTTTTGGGCAGTGTACACTGAGGTGCATTCGACCTGGACATAGTGCACCTAAGGATCCTTAAAATAAATACCAAGATAAAATCCCTTTTTCCCTTCTAACTATGTTTGACTCTTGATTTTAAGACCAGGAAAAGGCATCAGTATGAGTGGTAGTATCACATTTAAGAGCAGATTTGGCACTTTTGCAGAGATTATTCATCAGTAATTGTTTCATGTCATTGTGAAGGTCCAGTAGAAGCTGTCAGCATATTTGTGAAAATCTGTGACTTGTATTATTGATTCATATTTTCATCTGTACACTTATGAAGAAAGAAAATGACACGATGAACTCTTTGAGGAAGTTGGAAAAGGAGGATTTGGTGCTTCAGATTATATATAATTGTGGATTGCTTTAATTTACTTTCAATTGCACAAGAAGTATATAGTTGAAATTATTCTGTATAGCCTCTGATTATAAAGAAGACATGTAGTTTGGCTTTTATCCTTTTTAAACTGCCCGTTCTGATTTCCAAAGAAAGTTAAATACTATTCATGATTTGTAGAGGACTGAAAAAGATGGTCCAGAAATGTTTTTGTTCTGTGACTAAAGCTTTCCATGTTGGCAAAACCCAAGTTTTTACTAAATTGTATCCTGTAGGGTTTAAAACAAAGCCGAATGGAAGCAGCGCTGGAGAGACAAACGCATGCAAAATAACTGAATTTCCACCATTGTTCTGAAGGGTTGTAAGTATTGCAGCTTTGTGGTAAATGAAGATACAGTCAAGTTTTGAACTCCCTTCAAAAACCTCTTGGCTTTGGGACTTCCATCCACTCTTACGGCTCTCTGTAAAGACTACTTCTGCCAGTAGTAATCCCTTCTTTGCTTAGCAGCTGTGGAATTGTATTTTCGTAGCTAGAATGAAGGAAAGTATTCATTGCTCTGATGAGAGTTGTAACTACAGCATCTGTCTACATCAGGATTAACAGTGCAGCTTATTTGAATTATTAATGGTTTGTAGTGGGCTGTTTTGGGAACAAAAGGTTGTAAGAGAAATGCAGTGTTTCCGTCTGTGTTTCCTTACACAGATGGGATGGTAGGTTGTAGCTAAACTTTGTTTTCAGGGCAAATCCAGTTTCATAATGTTGAGCAATTCTGTTCTCAGTTCTTCAGTACCCATGCTTTTATTTGAAATGCTTTGTTCAGAATTCCCCAGTATATTGTTCACTTTCTTATAAAACAAAACTATATTCTCATGGGGAATTGTTTTCTGATTTTCTGTGACATGTAATTTCTGTGTAGTTAAGTAATTCTTCGTGTGTTTGAAAACAAAAAGATCTTTTATACTAATTTTTGCTTCTTTTTTAAAGCCAGGTACAAAGCTTTTTCACTGAGAAGTGTTTATCACTTATGCATTGGTGGTTGATGGTGAAGAACTGCATTTTTTATGACAATTAGTGACAACATTTTCTTAACACTGAGCTGTCCCTGTTAACAAATAAATAACTTCAGACTACTACTTAAATGTGCATTGAAATGAGCTTTTTCTTAGAGACCTCTAGTCAAATGTATTTTGAAAGTACTGCAGCAACAAAATACTTTCTACTTCCCTGAGACAATTTCAAGTCTTCTCACCGCATGATAGATTTAATTCTTTTGACTCCATGTAATAGATTTCATTTATGTCTCAACATTTCTTGCATTCCTCAGACTTTTTGTCTGAATGACAGCACCAGAATAATTGATTATGGTATCCTGTTTCAGGAGAGAGCTATGGCAGCAATTTGTGTTACAGTGGCCACTGGTGGCACTGACATGGAAAACTGTACTGTCATAGTAGGAAGGACATCTTACAGGTCTGATTAGAATAATGAAATATGACATCTGGTTTCAGGAAGGCTATTGTCTTGTTTCAAATGTGTGAATAAAGTTCTACTTTTTAAACTTCGAATTTAGGGATGTAGTTTGTTTTGGGGTGGTTTTTATTTTGAGCTTCCACAGACATCCCTTGGTTGGATCAATGGCTGAAATACAGCAGAAAGTCTTGCTGTGTTGCCTTTTTCTGAGTACCATTACGGAAAGCAAATTAGGGAAAGCCTGTGGAAAGGTAAGTATGGACATAGGTTCCAGCCCTTATAATGTAGGGCTGAATTTTACTTTAAAATTCTACTCTTAATAGAGGCTGTAGCCACAAAACAAGGCAGTAATTTAGTTAAAGCCAGTGGTTTGCTTTTCAAGGAAGTACAGGCGTGAACTTCACTGCATTCACTTCCTACTGTGGTCAAGTGTCAGGAAATCAGTTTTCCCACAAGTAATTGAGCAAAAAAAGAAAGACTTACTCATAACTTACCTAAGCTACTTTGAAGGCTTTTTTTTTTTTTTTGTTAATTGTCTAGGTGAAGTAAATTAGGTTTGATTACAGTGAGGCAAAGCTTGTAAATCATCTTTTCAGACTGGTGAAGAGGCAGAACTGCCCTCTGCTTCAATCAGCTGTGTTGGTGTCTGGTATTGTTACAAAAAGTGGCCTTCATCAGTTTTTAACACTAGTAAAATCTAGCATACACTAATTTTACTGCAGTTCTGACTTCAATAAGGGGTTTATGGTTGTTATTCACAAGTGATTCATATAATTGATTTAATTACAAGCAAAACAACTGAATAGACTATTAATAAAAGGGTGTACAAGAAAGAGGCAAACGATTCACACACGAGTACTCGCCACACCGAGAGCTCCCAACAATAGCTGATCGATGCCAGGATATGTGAGCTGGAAGGCTCCCTTCTCTCATCCCCAGCAAAGGTGTGAGGTGGTATAGAATCTCAGGGTCCTAGTCATGCCCTCTCTTGGCTACTGTAAAAATTAACCCTGTCCTGGCTGGAACCAGGACAATGTTTATTTGCAACAGAGGTGTATAATTAATAATACAAGAAGATGAGGAAAAAAACCCCAAACCCTAACACTTTCAAACTTTTCTAGGCTTGAAAAATTGGCGCAAGGGGCAAAACCCATTGCTAAGGAATTTTAAACTCCTACACTAGGGATGCTTCATCATGATAGTAGACATTTTAAGGGCTTCTGTATCAAGGAGCCAACCCACCATTGCTATTGTCATGGGACCAGACAATTGAGAAACACAGTGATGAAAAGCCACCATTGGTGCTGCTCTGGCTGTGATCTGATGTGTGAACTTGTGGATAATGGCAAGTTCTTTTAAAGCAGACACGTTATCAAGCATTACAAAGTTTCTGTAACATAATGATTTCCTACCAGGGTTTTCCGAGCTTCTGGAAACCTCCACAGTTGGCTACTTTCACTGCAAAAATAAACAGGCTTTAGTAAGGATTTAAAGATGCTCCAAAGCCATATGAAACATGAACAAATAAACAGTGAAGCTGAGGTATGGTACATTAAAAATAAAACTAATTTGTTGCTGCTAGCTTGAAAAAAACAGTAGATCTTTGAACTCTACACATTTGAGCATTGTGATACTCAGATGAAGGAGACTGATAAAGGATATTCTAGCAGGCATATTAATGCCTGGTAGAATAAGATACCAGTGTGTTTACAAGTGTTCAAATACCACTCTTACAGAGCAAAGCAAAGACAGCATCCACTTGTGCAGCCACTGGAGGTCAGACATCAGATCAGCTCTGCAGACATCAAGATACCGAGCATAACAATCTCTCTCAGGCCTGAGTACCATCACATACACTCTCCAGTCTTGCCTTATGGTCAGCCTACTTACAAGATGTGACTCCTGTAATTCAGTCACTATATATACTGAAATGTATGTCAAAAATAAAGGAAGATAATATGGCAGACTTGGCATTTGCTTACAGAAAAAGACATTTTCCCTGGCCTATGTATAACATGGTAGTTTTAAGACTATACTAGAAAAGAATTGCATTCAAAAATCATTTTGGAAATACACAGTTTAAACAGCTAGGGCATCTAAGCTTATATAACTAGCAACAAAGTTATAAAGCTCCATTTTAAGTCAGTTGATTTTTCCACTGCTTATTTTCCTTGTAATTTCCCGTTGTAGAAGGGGAACTAAGAAGGCATTTCAATAGAGGTCTCAGTGAAGTCTGGTATATAAGCAGGCTGAACACACATTGAGAAGCAAGGCATATTTTGGGCTGTGTATAAAACAAACAGGAAGAAATAACACCCATTAAAAATGACAATTTGCAACTGTTGTAAAGTATACAAACAGAAAATTAATTTATCCTGAAGCAGTGTCTTCTCTACTCAGACACTTCATTTGAAATTCTCTTCTTTAAACTCACCTATTTCTAACAGGCTGTCATCCTGCAGTTACAGGATAAATGGGAAGCATCCGAAGTGTTGCAGGTGTAGACACTGCTAAACAATCAGGTTGGCTGCAGACTTTATTCTTTTACCCTGCAGGAGGGATGAGCTCCTTCAGGTTAAGAAAAACAACTAAATTTTATGCCATAGAGAGAAGGTGACCTCTCCTGTTAAAGATTAAACAAGTATATATTTCCTGAATATTGTGCCAATGAGTGACAGCAGCAGATCCAAGTAAAAAAATCCATTAAAATTTAGTTTCTGGGTAATAGGTTACTATCTGCTTTCCTTTCTCAGGTTTGCCCCTGCTGTTACTCATTTTGTAAGTCAATAGCTTATAAAGGTCATCAACAGAAAAGGCAAACTACATCTCCAGAGAGGGTGTAGGTCTTACGAGTACTCTAGAGATAGAAGAAATCTTCCGTGTTGACAAACTCAAGGCACCCACAGGAAAGGAAGGGGGGCAACAGGGTGGAAATGAACAGTAATCCTCCCTTCTCAAAATGGAATCCTTTTCAACCTTCCCCTGCTCCCTATAAACCGTTTTTTTGCAGGATGACAGTGTTTGGCTTCCAGGGGTGTTGAACACCTCTGATTCCAAAGTTGAGGACAGCCATTCATCTTATTCGGCTCTTCCCTTTCAGTAGGACCTGAACACATGCCCTTCATCACAACTGCTTTGTGAGACCTGATTCAGTGTTACTCTCCTAGTAACACCAGACAAATAGATATACAAGTGTCCAGATAAATGCTTTCTCCTTTCCATAAACATACCCTCCTTGCCACTCTTTGCTCTGGCTTTCACCTCATACAGGGCTAGGGCCATTTCATTTCAATTTCCTTGTTACAGCTTTTGCAAAAGCCATTCTCATTTTTCAGCTGTGTTTCTCTCCTAACTAAAAGCCAAGACATTTTAGCTAGGCACCAGGACTGTCTTGACCCTCTGTCCCACTTGCATTGGAAAGTGAATCTTTTACTTGTCCTGTGGTTATAAAACTAACCAGCTCAGTTCAAGCTTGCGTAAAACACTTGGCTTTACTAACAGCAGTAGCTTCCACATGGGCTTCTGCAAGCCAAGTTTTAAGAGTCTGGTCAGACTCCTCCATCCTCAAAGATGCTCAAGGTGAGATCACCTTTGCAATCAAAGATACTTGATTAGTTAGGAAAGCTTTGGCCTGCTTTCACATTCTCCAAAGCAGGGACAGAACTGGATTGCCAACATTTTAGGCTTACAGGAAAACAAAACAAAATCTGGGGTTGAGAGTGGATACAGCCACACTTGAATTCCTCTCTCAGAAGGAGTTTAGAGGGTAAGGTCTTTTCTGCACCTAGTGTCTCAGTGAGAAGGTCTCCCTAGATAAGCTTTGTCTGAAGCTCCCATTCTGCCCATGACAGAAAGCATCATTCAAAAAACTGAAGCTTTTTTTACAAAGAAAATAAAAGGCTCAAAACCTCTGGCAAATGAAGTGGGTAAAATAAAATCAGACAGGCTGGGTAAAAAAAAAAATATCTGAGAATAGCTAAACTAATCTAAACTTTCTTCCAGACAGCAGGAACAAAAAGCCAGTGAAGAGAGCTGGCAGAGCCAACTGCTAACCAGGCTGCAAAGGAACCTTTCAAAGGGGACAATACAGTTGCAGAGGACTTGAAGTGACACTCGCTGGAATAATTTTATTAATATCTCCTGCAGACCAATTCAGGGAGATTCCCATTGTCTAAATCAGAAATGGGGAGGGCATATAGCAGAAGGTAGGTCCAAAATCCCAGCAGTTGTGGCTCAGTGGGGAAAACATATTGCCAATTTTTAAAGAGCAGTCTGCACCTCTGGGGTAGAGGAAAAGACATCAGATCTGTAAGCCTGGCATCTCTTACAGACAAATAAGCAGAAAAAATATAATTATGTCACTGTAAAAACCCATGGTTGATCCACATCTTAAACAGTGCATTTGAAAGAAGTCCCTTCAACTCAAAAAAAAAAATGCTGTATTGGAACAGAAAAAGGTGCAAGGAACTGCAACAAGACTGATAAAAAATGTAGAACAGTTTTTGCCTGAGGGCTGATGGAGTTGCCTGTATTCTTAATTCTGTGGAAGAGAGCATTTATGGAGGATACAGTGCAATGCAAAATGATGAGCAGCATGAAAATAAAATGTATACTCAAGTGTCCTGTATACTTGAATATACATCAATAAAATGTATATTCAAGTACTGTAAGTAAACTTGTGCCGTTTTATAAATTAAACCAACAATCCCTCCCAGCTTTGCTTTGAATTACCTGTAAAGAAAAATCCAGCTCTGGCAGGTTAATCAGGATTTGTTCTTCTGGCATAGAACAGCCATCTCTCAAAGGACTGCATCCTGCACACTGTACCTGTAAGTGTACTCTGCTGGGTTCTTCAACTTCTGAACACGTATGTCATACTTTGAATTATTACCCACACTTTTGCCCAGAACTAATTCACAAGGGGGACAGAATTTCTTGTGCTGTTCACATGGGATACATCTAACCATCATGGTAAATAAAACTAACCCACAGCAAAAACACTGCATACTGGATTGAACAAGGGTGTGAGAAAAAAAGCAGCAGTTGCTATTTCTGTCAAAGACCATGATGAATCATGTATAGGACAAAAAGGACTTTAATCTATTGTACTTATTTCTTATGGCAGGGTTTTAACTCTTCTGCAGTTGTTCATGGACTTCCTGGAATCCTGTTTCCATGTATTTGACAAACTTGTGAAAATCCAGGACTACAGGTGGGAATCAGTGCAAAGCAGAAAGATTCAGCTCACATAGTCGTCATTTGTCTCTGCTACAGGATCTTCTTTGACATTTTTTTGAAAAAACAAGGCAGACTACTAGATTATATTATGCACGTCTTTTAGCTAACATTCATCATCACCTCTCTTTCCTTAATAACATGGTTTCTACAGGTTATAAGAACTTGATTTTAGCTTACTAAGAAGAGATAAGCTAACTATAGAGATGGTATAAACAGGTGTATTATTAAATGTGACTAACCAAATTGAAATTCTGTGAACTCCAGTTGACTAGTGCCTTTACAATGACAAAAACAATTATTCAGAAGGCATTACAACCAAAATGGAAGGAAAGAAGAGACATGAGATTTGAGCAAGATGACACAGGTAGATCCAAAGAACTTCATCCTGTAGCTTAAAAACCTGAAGTGGCCTCAGTGAACCAATACACCTCTCAATCTGAATTCTTCCATCTCAAAGCCATTACTAAGTGTTGTTAACACTTTTGAATTTTTGCTTAGATTAGGAAAAAAACAGGTGGCAAAACACACAATTCTGTTATGTTGTTATTAGTATTGTGGTAAGACAATGATAGAAAATACTTTGCTCTGCAATGGTTTAGAATGTAGCAGACGTTTGCAGTTGAGCTATACGTATTCAGATTCTGCTCCCTGTAACTCCAAAGAGCTTTGTTTTCTCAAGTAATTGAGGGATCTTAAAGATTTATGACATTTACCAAACAAATTCATCCTTAAGAAACTGATTTTAAATCTGGGATCTCCAATCTGTTGGTTTTATTTTTTTTTTTTCTGGCTAGAAAAGACACATTCCTCTCTCATCCAAATCCCAAGCCAAAAAGTGCTATGATAGTTATAAAAGTCTTCTAGTCCTACTATATTCTGAAAAATTACTGTGGTGGGTTGACCCTGGCTGGTCGATAGGTGCCCACCAAAGCTGCTCCTCAGCTGCCCTCCTCAGCTGCGCAGGGGAGAAAAAACACAATGAAAGGTTTGTGGGTCAAGAGTAGGACAGGGAAATAATTCTTTACCAATTACTGTTGGGCAAAACAGACTTGTACAGGGGAAATTAATTTTCTACCAAATTAAAGTAGGTTAATGGGAAATAAACCCGAATCTTAAAACACTTTCCTCTGACCCCTCACTTCTGTATGGACTTAACTTCACTTAAAATTTTCTCTACCTCCATCCCTGCAGCAATGCAGAGAAATGGGGGCTGTGGTCAATTAATCGCACAACTCTGCTGCTTCTGCTCCATCAGGAGGAGGATTCCTCACACTTTTCCCCTAGTCCAGCATGGGAGACAGTCCTCCAATAATTTCTCCAATGTGGGTCCTTCCCAAGGACTGCAGTTCTTAAAGAGCTGCTCTGGAATGGGTCCTGTCCACAGGGTGCAGTCCTTCAGGATCAGGCTGCTCCAGCATGAGTCCCCCAGAGGGTCACAAGTGCTGCCAGCACACCAGTTCAGAATGGACTCCTCCCTCCATGGGGCCACAGAGCCTGCTACAGTGTGGACTTTCCACAGGGTCACAGCCTCCTTCAGGCATCCACCTGTTCCAAGGTGGGGTCCTCTTTTACTCATATTTTAATGACTATATTTTCAGCATTTCCACTCTTGGAGATTAGGTATGAGTGTTATTACAGATGGCAACTTTTATTCCTACAAAGAAAATGTAAGCTGGAAGGAAAGCAAGGGCACTTGCCGTTTTGAAACCCTCTCCCCTCCACATGGCAGCACTCTATAGTCTCAAACTTCTTGCCACAGTTGCATTCTCAACCCCACCGCTGGGTGTTTTGGTCTTTTTCTCCCTTCCTTCAGCACTTTAAGTCTGAAACCTTAGCAGTATCTTAAAGAACTACAAAAATTTCTTACAGGCTCCTAATAACCAAACTGATTGACTGATCTTGTGGCAGATGTAGTAAATAACAAAATAAACAAGAATTAAGAAGGTTCAAGCTTCCCACAAGCAAGGGAGAGCCAGTGAGTCCTAGTCAAAGAGAACAGGTGGAGGAAAAATTTCTTCCATGCTACTTTAAACACACAGGACACAGATTAAAGTCTTTATACACCAGAGGAATATTGCCCGAGTAGTGATTTTTCAGGAGCTAGTTTGAACTGTTCTTCCAATGAGAAGGGTAGGAAAGTACAAACTAAATTATTGCCGTGACCACAAGCTCATAATGGAGTACATGGCTGCAACTTCTACAGAGTTTTTACTTCCAGAAATAGAGGCTGTGTAGGAGTGTGTTATTTTGGTATCTAGCAAGAGAAAAAGGAGGATTTGAAGTGTTCTGACAACCCCCTTTTTCTTCCATTAGAAAATACTGACTGCAAATATGAAAATATTACCAGAAAACGCTGTCTCAAGAGGCTGTCACCAGCACCAGAGTATCTAAGAGCCAGATGCTCAGAGCATTAGTTTGGCTTGGAATGGCCTGCTAGACCACAACACTGTCCTTTTTCAGCTAGTTTTTAGGACACCCTTACAGTAATAGGCACTGCAACCACCTGACAGCACAAAGGATTTATAGGGATTGTTTGACTCAGCACAAAATGAGACACAGATGTTCAACATTGTCATTTTTCTGCCAACACAAGAGAATGACTGCACTATATCCAGCCTGTGGGCACAAACAATAGAAAAAGCACAAAAAGAGCTATACTAACAATTGAATGAAAACTGCCTGTAAGAACTGAAAAGTAGCATGTATTGTTTATATGGGGTGAGCACGAAAAATGGAAGTAATGGAAGAGGAGGGCTTTGGGTTTTTTGCTTGTTTCTGTGTTAGGATTCAGTTGTTATATTGCCATTTCTAATCTGACAAAAAACAAAGCTCAAAATTTAAGTCATATACACCCAGAGCAACTCACGTCACTGATGTATTTACAATCATCACAAGGTGACTCTAGAAAACCCAATGTGATGTACTGCTCCAGACACTGCACCTGTAACCTCCTTCTACTGAGGGGTACATTACAATTCTCACAGGTTCAAGCTGCAAAGACACTTTGAATAGACACTGCAGTCTTGCATTTGTCTCAATTTCTATTCTTCAAAGTTCAGGTAAGGATGGACATTTCTCCTTCTGCAGCCACCTTACTGTCTGTTGCTCTAAGGGTTTAGCCAAGGGGAGAAGATGACGTGCAGTTCTGTCAATTCAATGTAGCCTAAGAACCAAACAGCAGCTCTTTTGTCTTCAATACTGAGTTCATCAAACAATAGTTTGTATTAACTCAGGTCTTGCCCTTTTGCAAGTTCATTGCCTTTCAGCAACCTTACCCTCCTCTAAGAAATTGAAACTTCAACCAGACAGCTGCAGACACAGCAGTAACAGACACAGCAGATATCCATTACAGTTAGCTTAGAGTTGCACCATTAAAACCTAAAATGTGTTTTCAGCACATTTATAACAGATGTATTTGAGTTGCCTTACTGAATGCCAAGGTGAATACTCATAGTACTTGAAATTAATACATGAAATGTCCAATTAATTGCTCAAAAACATCTTTGTTAAATTCTTAGGAAAGAATATTTTGATCTACAGAAATCCACCATCCAGCAAAACCAAAAGTTTGTAACATTAGATGTGTAAAATGTATTTTCGGGGCTTCTTGTTGAACAAGTAATGAAACCAAGATGAAACATCACATTATCATAAAAACCAGTTTTATCACTTTCATTTACAAATATATACATTATTATAATAACAGCTGAAAAAAGCTGTAGTTCTTTAGACAAGAACAAAGAAAATAGATACAGATAATTCAAGTATATATCAACAGTATGTAGTGGTTTGGTTCAAAATATCCATTACTTACTTATTTTCCTTCTGTGAGATAAGAATTAGGAGAAAGCAAAGCAGGCACAAAACTTTAAAGAATATAAAGAAGTTTATTAACAGAACTAAAAGGGAAAAAAAAAAGACTAAACCTTCAGAACACTTCTCCTCCCCCCACCTTTCTCTTCTCCCCCTGAAAATGTAAAAAAAACAACCCTTGAGATTTCTCAGTCAGTTTACCACCTCTATAACAACCTTTCTCAGTTCACTTACGGAGAGGAGTCTCTCTTGCTCATGCTATGGAGACATCTCCAAAAGAAACAGTTCTCTTGCGGCTTCAGCAATGTCACAGCAAGGCAGCCGCCTGGGATGGTTTCTCCTTGCCTGTGA
>VXAD01009830.1:280689-292566 GCA_013399195.1 Dicrurus megarhynchus
TGTCTGCAGGCTTCATCTGTTCTGGAGAAATCTTACAGCACTAAAAGAGTTAATCTCACCCGGGCCTTGCAGCTGGAATTCACTTCTCTCTCCTTGCCGGGCAGCGGCCTCAGATGAATTTCGGCCGCACTGGGGGAGGGGGGGCCTGGCCCGCGCTGGGACCGCCTGCACAGAGTAGGGCTGGGGGGGGCCAGGCCGCAGATGGAGCAGGGCCGTAGGTGGAACAGGGCCGCTCCAGGGTGGCTGTCTCTGGGCCTGGCCGAGCAGGGCCCCGCCCCGCTGGGCCGTGCCTCAGGCCACCTCCCCCGGTTACCTGTCCGAAAGCCGGAAGCAAGAAGAGCTTTCCCGGGGTTTGTTCGTTCTTAAATGTGGGTCACAGAGGCGTACCAAGCTTCTTAAGTGGCTTAAAAAAGTTGCCAATATTCAAACTAGCCAGTTGATTGGTTAGGTCAGGTCTAGAGGAAGCTGTAAGCACCTCTTTGCAAAAGAATCACTTCCGTGGCTGATGAAGCCGCCCTTAAATAAAAACCCAAACAATGCTAAACCATGACACAGTAATAAAGTCACTAAAACATTAAAGTTTGCACCTACTCCACTGTTCACCCCTCTGTAATTGTCTTCTTTTTCAGAGATGCGTCAGTTGAAGCGATGGCCAAGTAAAAAAATTATATTCATGCAAGAATAACAAAGATACAGCAATTTTTAAAAAGAGATCATACAGACACAGGAGCAGGGTGCTCGTGAATACAGCCAGGACAGCAGTGCAGCGAATCATGAACAAACAGATCGCACTCCACACAAAACGTGTTCTGGCACACTTTGCATATGTACACCTGTGGGAAGGATAGGATAGAAAGGCAAGTCAAATTAGCAAAAATTATCATCATCATAGCAATACAGTAGGGCAACAGTTATGTCATCAAGAGAATGTAAAAAGACTATACTGCTAGCATCACAGAAACTCAATTGAATTAAAGCTTCTGACAGCAAGTATATCCAGAGGGTTGAGCTCAGGTCACTGTAAATGCTTCCAAATGGCTGAGAGTGGGAGCTTTTTTATGCAGCTCACTAGGAAATCTCTTCCCACACTTCTACAGACTTTGAAGTCTAGAAAGTGTGACTGTTTAACACAGAACTCTAGTTAACCATGACATTAACTTTCGCAAGTATTTTTCTGGTCTTTAGAAGACAACACTAAAGGATCATCTCTATTTCTCACACCCCTCAATGCAAATTACAATGCCATTCAATATACTTACATTTTGATCTTTTATTTCTCCCTGGCAGCCTTGACAATACCTAAAAGCAAAATTGTATATTTTAACTGAAAAAAAAAAGAGTCAAGACTGTGTAAATCAGTGTTTAAAAAAGATCTCATACATAGTAACAATTTCTGGCAATTATTTCAGCTATTCAACTGAACTCACAGATCATGGAAACTACAAATATTTCTTAATGCCAGAGATGCCCCACAGCACCCAAACACTCAGGATCTCCAGTAGCAAAGAAGCTGTTACCAGCTATTCTTATTTTTGTGACAAGAAATGGCAGGATCCACAAGTGCACTCATTATCACAAATATGATTTGCATACCGTTCCCCCTTGTATTCTTCCAGTGGAACTTCCTGAAAGGCATCTAAAGGAAACAAGTGATGGTAAGACCGAGCCAAGTGAGGTGCAGACACTAACGTAAGACCTGCAAATAAAGAGACACCAAAATTGTTACAAGGGAGGATTTACTGAAAAACTTTCCTGCATCAAATAAAGTAAAAAGGAAAAATAATATTTTTAATTACTCAGTGATGATTTCTTAAAATTCTAAGAATTTTAAAAAATAAAATTATTTGTTCCATTAGCCAAACCTGTAATCCTGTCCAGTTTTAAATCCAAATATAAAGAACAAGCAAATTGCTCACATTTCTACTGAAAAGGTTTAACTCGGTCTTCAGAAATATGTTTACAACACACAGTGGTGAACTTAGGAAGCTCCTTTTGGCAATGATAGTTCTGCTATATCACACCACCAGTCACATACATAAAATGATGCCCCCATCACAAACCTCTACTACAGCCTGCTACACAACAGCCAAAACCATGCCATAGCCCCATTTCAGCTAACACAGGTCTGCTGGTTCTAAAACAGTTAATTTTTGTCACACTAACTAGCATGTGGCTGTGCTTTGGATCTATGCTGAAAACAGGGTTGATAAGTTTTTTTTACTGCTGAGCAGTGCTTACGCACAATCAAGGCCCCTTCTGGTTCTTACTCCACCAGTGAGTAGGCTCGGGGGTGCACAAGGCACTGGGAGGGGATACAGTCAGGATTGCAGTCAACAGTGCACCAACAGAACAAAGGGATATCCCACACCATATGGCATCATGCTCAGCCTATGAAGCTGGGTGGAGAAGGTGGAAAGGGGAGAATGTTCAGGGTGATGGCATTTACTTTCTCAAGTAACTTTTACTCATGATTGAGTCCTGCTTTCCTGGAGATTCTGCTGATGGGAAGTAGTGAATGAATTACTTTGCTTGGCTTGCATGCACAGCTTTTGCTGTAACTATTAAACTGCCTTTAATGCCACCCGTGAGTTTTCTCACTTCCACACTTCTGATTCTCTCCCTCTTCTCACCAGTGGGGAGTGTGTGGGTGTCTGGGGCTGGGGTTAGGCCATGAGAACAGGTTAGCTGGGGCATGGACTGGCACAAACGTCTCCATTGCTCACTCACATGTAGTGTAATTGTCCAAACTGTTACTCTGCTGATCACTGCAGCTGTGGAGAATCCACTGTAGATACACAGGATTTCTCCAGTTTACACTATTCCCTTGCTGGAATGAAACTGGAATGAAACTCATGCTGGTAGGAAAAACTTAAAATTAAACTAGGATAAAGTGTCCCAAAACTATAATTATTTCATCCTCTTTCCAAATAGATGCATCCTGGTAATATCTCATATTTTAGTCATATGCCTGTAGAAGCTAGGAGAACAGCACCCCCTCACAATATTAATACTATAAACCATGCTAATGCTCCCTCCCACCCTCACTAAGAGCAATGGGGGGAGGCATCATTGGTTGCACAGTCCATTAACATTTGCAAGACCAAAGGGCTTCTGTTTACAACTCTACAGCTTGTTATGTGTCATTATGCAGCCTGCCCTTGGGTTCAACTTGGAAATCTTTCATCCACGTACTCCTGGAGGTGAGAGTACTTCTGTCCTATTACTCGAAAGCACTCTATTTCCATGGCCTTGCACTGAGGAGTCTGAAACATGGGTGTGTCTAGTTAAACGAGGATTCTTGAGAAGTTACTGTTCCCATGTGCATCACCCCTCTTCCCCACTTTGCCTTAGGTATATTCCTTATACCAAGGAATATGATACAGTTTTACTCTTACAGGTATAGTTGTGAGAGCCTTTTGAATGAAGTTGACATCCCAGGTCATAGAAATGCAGGACTCTTAAAGCAGAGCTGGCTTTTAATTACTAAGTACAGCTGAATTTTTCTACCCCTTAATTCTCTTAACACAAACTCCAGATTCATCCGCGCACCTTTTCTTGCTACTTACCACAGATTTTGCATTCCACAGGAAGCTCACAGTATTTTGCTCTGCACTGAGGACAAAAATATCCACCCAGTGTGAGACCTGGGTCACTGTTATTTTCCAATTGCCTACAGCAGAAAGAAACAATTCAGTCCTTAAGAGATAATACCATGCTACTACATAACTACAAATAATGTTGTTTACACAAAAAATCATTTAAAAATTTAGATTGCATGCAATGGTTGAATGTGCAAGTGTCAGAAAACACTTGATATGGTGAGGTATCAGTAACCACATTTTCCCACAGGAACAGAACAAAGACCAAATATTTCCATATAAAGGAGCCAATCTTTAAAAATAAAAATATGAACAATAACTGCATGGTTGTTTCTTTTTAGACACAAAAATATTCTGTATTGACTTTAAGATGCACGTAGTACTTCTTCTTTCAAATAGCACACGCTGTTAGACACTGTTTCCTTCTGAAATTCAGACTCCCCTATCACCCTGGAAAACAATTATTTTTTTCACTGAGAAGTGCACTGGTACAGTCATCAAAGGAGGCCTCTATTTTAAACTTCCCTTTAAAGTCATGTTAAGAAATACATAAAAAGTGCTTTATTCAGATAATATCCTTCCATCTTCAAAATTATCTTTTATAATGATAATACTTAAATCAAGAACTGCAAGTAAAATTGGCAGCAATTACGTTTATACCTTGTACCACCTATGTGTCCCAATCACTGTGTAACAGAACTAAGTACCAGTTACTACCTTCAAAAAACTTGAATGCAAATTTTAAAACACATATTTAACAGAGGTAACTATGGCCACATATTGGAGCTACCAATGTAAATAAAATTTCTACTGAGAAGTCAGAAGACATGGCTTACTCTTTTTTTCATATTATTTTGCAATACTTTCACTGTCAAGCAGATTTTCTAAATATTGAATAATTAATATTGAATTCTTATCAGCTCATTGAATTCTAATCAATGCTACTTACGCCATGCTAAAGGAGGGCTTTGCATCTTGATCAGACAGAGAAGCAATAGTATGCTGAGGAAAACCTGAAGAGAAAAACATCCCATATTAACAATTTTAAACACGCAAGTAATGTGTCAGTTTCTCACTTCAATGAGGAAGTTCAAAGATTATTCTAGACATTCAGGCCTATCTCTTTCCCGTCTGTTATTACAGGAGAACTGATACACTCTTGACTAGGTACCAAATTCTTCCTAAAGGTCTTTATCTACATCCACACCTCCCTGACTTTACTTCCCCCTCAACTGCAAAAATGTCTTTCTCATAGACTTTGTGTTAACTGAAGCACACTGGAATCCCATTTTTGAAGAACAGTTAAAAAGAAAATTATGTGCAATGGTAGGAAAGCAGAATGAGCAGCATACAAATATTCACTTAAACAGTAGTTTCTAATTGAGGGGGAAATCTTTCTATATGCATCCATCAAGCCTATATTCGCCTTCCAAGTGACACATGAGACTATACCACTTTTTGGAGACTGATACCTTTCTTTCTACCATTTATTTTTTACAGATCATGACAGGTGAGAAGTTGTTTTTCCAACTGCTGCTCAGGCTTTACCTACAAGAAGTAAACTTCTTCAGTACCTATACCTAGGCATAAAAATACATACATTCTTATCTATGAAAAGGGTGGATGAAAGTGAGAACTCAATGCTCTACCTTGTAGCATCAGAGTTTCTGTTCTGGCTTAACTCCAAGCTTAAATTTATTAAGAAACACACCAGGAAAAGAAAAGGTACCTAATCCTACAGTAGTGCTCCTAATAAATGTGTACTACCTCTGGCTCTTAAATCAATTAATACTTGTAACAGTTGCCTTCTGCAGGGAAGAAAGCAGAGAGAGAAACAAAATATCTTTTCATCCTTAATTTCTACATATTAAATTTATAACAATTACTGTGCAATCAGTATCATTCACTTAATTGTTTCCAACTTCAGATCAGTAATTTGTCTTACTTAATAAACTGTATTTAAAGCTGACTACTTTGCAGGAACAACATTATGAAAACTGATAATTATTTAGCAAAATAAAAGTTAAAATTTAAAAAAAATGCACGATGTCTTTATTATGCTCTTACTATTTGTATAGCTTTAACACAGAAGAGGCAAATAAAGAAAAAGACAAAGCAAATCTTGTGCTAGGAGTTTGACAAAACCATATCCTACCCATTCGAATAAGGGAGCACTCAGAACTTGAACTGGCAGGTGGAGGACTAACATGGTGCATCAGCAGCTCCTTATAATGACTTTCATCTAAAATAACGTGGTATGTTCCTGTCACAAATGAAGAAATGCCTTACTATCAGGTTATGAGCAAAAAACAGGACAAACATATACTCCAAATGACAGAAAACAAGTTAGGTAGAAAACACAATTTATCCAATCGTGTTCCTAAAAAGCAGCCCTGTTAACGCTACTGAAAACAGCAAGTTTTAAAATTAGTAATAACAGAATGTTAAATTAGATATGAAGGCACAAAGCTTTTTCTCCAACTTTACACTGTAGTAATCTTACTGATGAAAGAGTTACCACTGTAGCAATCGATATTAGCATGTTACATTGATCAAGTTCCACATCACATAGCTTTATATGTGGAACACAAGGTTTGAAAATATATCTATTTCTTCTCTCTAGAGCTGCAGCTACCAGCTGATAATAATTTCACTAACTACTGTGTATTTTGTAAATTTAGGAAAACCTTTAATTTTCTGCCAGCACAATGGAAAATACTCATCCTTAAATATCAAAATGCAGTAATGAATACATAACAAATTATTTACTTAATTTTGGTTTTAAACCTGTGTTAGTAATATAACTACTGAACTTCAGATACGTACCACCAGTTTCTTGGGCAAGTACTGTACAAACTCGAACTTCAGCACTTAGGCCGATGACAGATACTCTGATCTTTACTGCTTTTAAACACTTCAAATAGAGAAAAAAACATACTCAAATTCATGTGCAGAACAAGAAATAGTAAAAAAGTTTAAAGTCTTAAATGAAGATTAATTGGTGACGCCACTGCAATGCCTGTTTTTCCTCCAGTAGCTTGGATGTTCAATGCAGTAGTCAAACTTCAATTCTGTACCTTAATTAGATCATAGATGTTGGCTGGATCACATGTCGTCAGACTGCTGAGGACTACCAAAACCTCTCTGCTTGTATGTCCTGGCATGTGCCTAAGGAAAGTACACAGTTAATTTACTTCTGCACACTTAGCTATTTGTATGATAACATCTCCAAGGACCTTAATGTATCAAAGTCAGAAGATGACATGATATGAAGTCCTCTAGAAGCTGTGATAAGATCCTTGTCTGATCACCAGATTTTCACCTTCTGAAAGCCAAACCTTTCCAATATCTAAAATACAGTATTTAATTGTGTAGTTGTTACCTGATTGTTTGCTGTAATGAATCCTTTGTACCTTACCCATACTCACAGGCAAAATTCACTTCAAACTAGCAACACTATAATATAACACTGTAAGTCTTCCTGACTTCTTAAAAACCTCTAATCAGTTTTTAAGTGTAAATCCATTACTTTTAATTACTTCTAGTTCTTAGTGGAAACTCTCTTCCAGCTAGTAATTAAAGTTGCTTTTCATGACACTGATTATTAGTTTTGTTCTGTCAGTGTTTTCAGCTGTAATTCTTTATTCAGTCTTCCACGAACTGGGATACATCTCAATACCACACATAGCAAACAAGTGTTCTGAATCTATCCTACCCGAAACTTGATCTTTCTAAAGTATGCCAGAACTCTCACAAGATTATTGTGACACAATGCTGTTTCTTTTCCCATTCTCTTACATTATTAATCCCTAACTCTGTCCTCTCAGACAGTAAAAAACAACTGCAGTGTTTCATCACAATATCTACATACCATCATCAACTTGGTTTTCAAATTTCATTTCTATAAGAAGCACACCACTAAATACAAGCACCTAGTGGTAGAAAATAAACTTCTGCACTACCAGAGTATTTAACTTAATGATTTGTATCGTAAGAGGACATTAAGTCACCTTCTAGAGACTCAAGTCAGCATGATGCAAGATGCTACTTAGAAAAAATTATGTCCCTGCCTTTTAAAAAAAGTCACAATCACAACGAAAACAAAAAAACTCCATGTATATACTAACTTTAAAGTCTGCATGGCCAAATTTAGGGAATTATATAGAGAAGGCTCTCCACTGCAGTTCATATCCACTGCTTTCTTCAGAGCAGTCAGATGCTTTTTTGAGTTTCCTATAAGTGAAAAAAATACAATCAATTTAACTGATATAACAAGTTAAAGAACTGAAATATTTAAACGGTATATGTAATGACATGTACTTGTATAACAACAGCTTTCAAAGTGGGACTGGTCTGTATTTTTCCTTAGAAATTGGTATCTTGATCAGAATGCAGAAAACAGTAAAATAGACATTTACTCTCTAGGCACTCAGTTGCTACAAAGTTTAGCAGCCAAACAGAATAAAATCACTGCTGGGTATCATTAAGCACTCAACATGAGTGTGACTTGTGTCACAAACAGAATAAGAGTTTTGTTTCCTCTGTTATCCTCAAAGTACGGTTCAAAGATTGATTGATACTCAATTTCCACAATGAAGCCTGCTGAAGCCAAAGAGATTGGCCTAACAGCAGGCAGGAACCAAACAAACTTTGACTTCTTAACATCTGATCAGATCTCACAAAACACACAGATGTTGTAACATACAAATCAACAAACAGGGTAGAAAATTAACTATAGGGGAAACAGTATATATCTGAGTTGCATTCTGGTCAAGACTTGATTGCAAAAAAGCACACAATGACAAGTCTGGATCGAAACAGATCAAAATAAAGACTATGGCTTCAGACTACTTGCAATAATTTATCTTTTAAATTCAAATGAATTATGATAACATAACTTCACTTTCAGCAGTGTATCGGGTAGAACTTGTAACATCAATGAAAAGGATAAAAACATCTCCAATTTAAGAAAAAAATACTACCTCCCTACCTGAGAGTTCTGTCATTTTTTCCGCTCTTTTGCTCTTGGTTACAATTAAGCCAATCTGAAAAAGGGGAAGAAAAAAAGACAAAACTTTCCTTATGATGTTTTAAAATGAGTTTATTTAGAATTTTACTATACTTTTTTACTTCTTTATGGACTAGAATTATTTAACCATACAAGTCTATGCAAATTTTACTTTAAGTGTAAAAACAGCCGCACAACATGATGCATCAGTTAGCAAACACTCCTGTATTTTCATTACTACTGCTAAAAGGTATAAAAAGGAATCTTCTAAAATTCTAAATGCCTGGCAGAAACAGGCAGAAATAAGAATTTCACTAGACTAATGAATAAGGGATGGGAGGGTACACATAAATTGAAAACAGTTTACTAGGTAGTGTTATAACCAAAACTACCTTTTAAAATAGTTTTCTGTTACTTGTTTCTTGCATGGTTGTACATACCTGACTAATAGGATTCTGGTCAAAGTACTCCTCAACAAAATATTCCAGTAACTATAAAGAAAAGTTAAGACAGTTAAAAACTAAATATACTTTTATTCTACATGCATTAAGTAGGTGATATTTGCAAAACATCTAGTATCAGTAAAAAAACAAAACAAAAGTTGGGTAACACAAGAAGGGGGAATGAGCCTTTCCCTTCCATTCTTCTTTCACCCTATCCCTCCTCCTTCATCCCATGTAAACAATGCAATGTAGATTTCAGAAACTACTCCCCCCCTATTTCATTCACTTCCTGTGTTCAAGATTCCTGCTGGTTCAAATGGAGGTTTACAATACACCAAAAAGCACTGATCTGTACAAAACCATCAAAATCCAGGATTTCATGCTTTAGTATTGATGGAAAAGACCATAGAGAAGACGATGTACATAGTTCAAGTCCTCCACAGTCTGCAACAGCAATCCAGTTCAACTCCCATCTAGCATCCTTTCAAATAAGAATTCATAAAAAACCCCAACTGTAGAAAAAGATACAAACCAATTCTAGATGCATAATTAAAACATGTCATCCCCTTATTATGGGCAACATTTAATTTCCACATAGTTTCCAAATGTGTCTTCCCATAATATGCCCTCACAAAGTGTTTTTACTGTACAGAAGTACATGTGCAAGGCAAAATAAAGCCACACATACTTTACTATTCAAAAAACAGGAAAGTGACAGACTAGCATCAGAAGCAAGGAGAAAAATGTAGGGATGAGAGATGAGGCTACACACATACAGGAGACTGCAATTCTTTTAAATGCAAAATGCAACCAGTTCACAGAGAAAAGGTGACTTAGTAAGAAAAAACTTTTGAGTGCAGGAATACCTTCAGAGTGCAGGTAAGTCTGTTCGGTTTTAAGTCTTGGTCCTCCATTGTCCTTGATCCATCAACAACCACATAAAGGTGACGCATCTGCATTTCCACCACATGTGAAAATCACTCAGAGAATACACATTGAAATCCCATCCCATTTACTTTAAAAAGCCACTACATCCTCCCTCTAACAGGGGAAAATTCAGTATACTGAGTGGTGCAATTAACATCAATCGAAAAGTAATGCATTTTTCCACTTTTCTCTTAAAATGAAAAAAAACCCTCTCTTGAAAAATGCACATTGTTGTTCTCCTCTTATGACTAGCTACAAAATATGCATAGTTCATTTGAAAACATTCCTGTGTTCATCTGAAGAGCTCAGCATTGCACAGCTGATGCAATGTGGTTATTTACAACCCATTTCCATTATGCTCATTTTTCACATAAAGAGAAATGGATGAGTGTGAGTGCGTGTGATCTGACTGCTGTTGCCAAACACACCCTGTGTATCAAACCTCCAACCCTGAATAGCCATGCTTCACATCCACACTGCTAACGAACAAAGAACGTTTTAAAGAAGAAATTAAAATGGTGGAAACCACAAGGTTTGCTATGAAGTTTGTTAGGCCACCAGAAGTGTATTTCAGATCCGGAATACCACCTCTAGCCAAGTAGTTTTGGACTAAGGACAGAAGAAGGCTAAGATATTAACATACCATTCCAAGACGAACTTGCCCATGGTGTTCATAGAGTCTAACAAAACACAGAAGAATTTAAGTCAAATTCAAGAGAGTGAATAGCTCCTAAAAAAGAAGTCCAGAACAATACAAGACTTCTGGCAATTTATGTAGCAGTTACAAACTGCAGACTTACTCAAACTGAAAAACGCCACAACTCAATCACAGATTTCACGTCTCTCAGAAAACAAATAAGAACTATTTCTTCCTACCAAGTTTAATGAAACTTTAAAATTTTATCCAAATTTTGACAAATCCAGTTTTAACATAACTTGAAATAAAGCAAAACTTAGGGGTTTTTCTAGCATTTTTTCTGGAATTTGAAACAGAAATCTGTAACCATGATACCAAAAGCCAGCTTCTGTTGCGGCAGGACAAGGGGCAATGTTTTTAACTAAAAGAGGGTCGATGTAAATCAGAGATAAACATGTTTTTACCATGAGGGTGGTGAGGCACTAGAACAGGTTGCCCAGAGAAGCTGTGGATACCCCATCCCTGGGAGAGTCCAAGGCCAGGCTGGATGGGGCTCTGACCAACCTGGTCTAGTGGAAGGTGTCTGGGCTCATGGCACGTTGGAGCAAGATGATCTTTAAGGTCCCTTCCAACCCAAACTACTCTGTGATTTCTGATTTGTATACAAAAAAAATATTGCTGGAAGATTTCTCTAAGCAATGCAGATTGCAACTGCAGTGCTCTGCACTGTTTCATCAGACCTGTAGCTTGCATACACGTGGGATACCTAGCCTGCATACATTCAGTGTTTAGATTAGAGATAAAAATTAATTTGTCACCATTTTTTCTGGCATGCACCTGCCCCTCTGAAGGAGAAAGGACATAAACACATCCTGCAGGCATGCCTTACGCTTAACTCATACCACATGACCCAGTTTGAGGATGATTAAGCCCTGATAACTGACCAGGTCAGTACTATTAGCAGACTCGTGGCCATACCAAGTACCTTTTCCTCTTTGCCTTGAAGAGAATGTCCTCGATGGTTGCTTTCAACGACCCGGATTCATCTTCCTTAAGAATTTCCCTACGCAAAACAGACTGTTACAGTGGGCAGAGGAGAGATTTCTCCTCCTCTTTTGCCAGAAAGGAGAGAAAGGTGAGCGGGGAAGAACATACCATGTTCTTTCGTAGCCTCCTTCCCAGCGCTTGGTCCGCTCGGGTTCGTCATCCATCTCCGCGGGCTCTGAGGGCGGCTGGGGGGGCGCAGAGGGGGCTAAGAGGGGT
>VXAD01009830.1:293385-324608 GCA_013399195.1 Dicrurus megarhynchus
AAGAGGGGGAGTGGGGGACTGAGGGGAGATGCGGGGCGCTGAGGGAATACGAGGGGAGCTCAGGGGAGATGAGAGGGTTCAGGGGTGAAGAGGGGGACTGGGGGAAGAAGACGGGGGTGAGAGGGGGTCTGAGGGGAGCCGAGGGACACTGACGGGGGTGAGAAGGGCCGAGGGGAGTTAAGGGCAGCCGAGGGGGGGCAAGAGGAGCCGAGGGGGACTAAGAGGAGCCGCAGGACACTGAGAGGAGCCCCGGCCCACGTCCCCCACTAGGCCCTGCCGCTCCGGACACGTCGGCGCCCGCCCTCTTCCGCCTCGGTGCGCCGCCAAACCGTCCCGGCCGCCGCTCGGGCCGCGGAGCGACCGTTCCGGGGACGTTCCGTTTTGTTTTCCACAAAAATATCAAAATACTTCAAGTACGGTGATGGAGAGGACGATGCGTAGGGAAGACGCCTCACGGAGACATGGGTCGTGCGAGCGGGGAGCCCACGGTGGCACACCTCACAGTGAGGATTAGCTCAGAGCTAGCTGAGCTAATTGCTGATTGCTCTTCAGAGCAATTAAAACTGTACTGGATACACTGGACGTGTGCCAAGACTGGGCTTCACCTCCTGAATTACAGGAAAGTTACTGCGCATCCGTTTCTAAGGAGTCTCACTCTGCATCCAAGTAAGACAATAAATGAGGAAGAAAACATGTAAACAGTAGTAACAAATCTTGAAACAGGAGTGGGGAAAAACTAACCACTTCTCTACCCTTCAGCTTGTTGCATTTATCAGGAACAATGTATAATTATAATGTAAAGAGAGGAGAAATTAATTCACTTTCAGTTAAACCATACCAGGGAAAAATCAATTATTTTTTTGAAGGAAAGCAATCTGAAGCCAGGAAAACAGGAATTCTTTGAAAAGTCAGGATTTGCTTCCTGGAACTGAAATAGTTGCAGTTTGATCAACTCCCGCTAAAACATACACCATCTCCTCTTTAGAAGGAAAAGATCCAATTGATAAAACACTGAAATGAAAAAAAACTGCAAACTGATGGTTTTAATACAAGAAGTGAGAAATGACACTTCTTTCAGAACAGTATTTTTTATTGTATAGGGCCTAGAATTTCAGTGCTGGATTGGAATACAGAATATACAGTAATTTTGTAAAACTTGATTGTACAAGTGCTTGAAATTCCACCACAATTTTGAAATTAATAAATTACATACTGGATACCTTCTTTCACAATTTCTAAACAATTAGGTTTTTCATTGCCATGAGTATTTGTAGTCAATATGCTGTCATGAAAGCTAGTCAGACTATTGTGCAAGACAAACTTTTGGGTACGTTTGTTAGGCACCACTTTATCTGGCCTGAAAAAATGTACGGTTTAGTAAAAAGTATGCCAATCTTGCCACTTATTTTGATCGAGGATACCCAACTGCTTACAAAGACAAGAAGAAACAAAAATCCAGTTTAGAAACTCTGATATTTGTAGAAATGCTAAAAATCTTGAGCATCTTGCTCTGCAGATCTGTGGAGCCAGACAAGCATTTTCCAACAGGAAGACTGAAGGATAAAACTTGTTGTATACACTCATGTTTGAAGACAGACTGTAACTAAAAGCATGCCCACTGATGTACGGCAGTATTCCTTGCTGATCCATTTATGTGTTAACTAACTTCTGCAAAAGTGCAGTCACATGAGTAAAAACCACATAGCAGATTGTTTACACATACATGCAGAAGTGTAGATTTGGAGCTGCACAGAGAGATTGAGATGATAATCATCTAAAAATTTCAGTTTTGTCTTGAGTATGCCATATATTCTTTAAGGATATCAAGAGACCAGTTTCCTTGATAGTTCTGATGGTAACTCAGGTTGAGGGATTCTTCCTCACTTTCCTCCTAATTTCTGTCTTGCTCCAACTTGCTTCAGCTTCCAGCCATTAATTCTTATTTCATTAATCTCAATTTCTCTGAGAGATGAAAATGTTAGACTAATCTTAGACTAATAATTTTTATTCAGCATGTCTGTAGCATGTTGACAAGACCCTTTCCAGTCCTACATTTGCAGGTTAGAGCAAAACCAGGGCACAGATTGTACACACCAGAAGTGCTTTAGCAGTCCTGAGGCCTGTAACAGACACAGGACGGAGCAAGTAATTTACTCTAATGGTTCCAACACGTTGCTGCAGCCTTAGGTTGGCCTGCGTACCTTAGGATGGTAGTTTACTTCTGTCATGCTCTACACTAATCCTGTTTGGAACCCAAAAGGTGGGCAGAAGGGACTATTTCTGTCCCAGCTTCTCTTCCCAACATTTGGAAAACCTACTTGGCCACACCTTTGGCATCTTGCTGGGAAACAGAGAACCCACATACAGATGTTTCTGCTTAATTTCCTCATTCCAGGCACAGGTATGGTGTTCCCTTTCCCAATCCATTTCTTGGAAACTTTGCAGGAAAGAAGCAGCACAATGGTTCTCCACAGGCTATGTAGACACTGAGGGACCAGGAGCCAGCTTCTCAAAGACTGAAACTCAGACCTCTGTCAAAAGGAGCCTGGAGCTGGGTCTCACTGTCCTACAGAAAGAAGACCTATTAAGCATGCAGACTGTGAATCTTCCAAAGAAAATCAGTCAGCTTATTGTTAGCACTTTATGAACACCAGATGATCCTCAAACTTGCAATAATCTTCTTCTGTTACTGATGCAATGCCAAGAACTCTCACTGAGAAAAACCGAGAAACCTGGGTGTACAATGAGAGGTCATTTATTTAGATTGTGGAGATTTGGACAAGTACTTCTCTTACAAAGAACAATTTAACAAGTATTCAGCTCAAGTATAAAAAATTGGCCCATCTCCTTTATAAGGAAAAGAGGTTTCTCCTTTGAAATGAACACAAACCAGAACCAGAGAGAGGCACTGAAAAGAGAGAGAGAACAAGGCATAGCACTGGCTGTCATCTGTTCTCAGAATCATGAAAATACTGAGGCACCTTCCAGGGAGATGAGATTGAAGGTTTTGAAATGAAGAGATGCCAAGTTTTCAATTTCTCTCAGTGTTCCCATGGCATCTTGGGTTTTTTTGCCTATTTACTTCATCCACTAAAGCTCTTGGAATTAAGTGGCTGATAAAATTGGAATGTCAATTTTACAAATACGAAGGTGGGTGCATGGCCATCAGGATTGCAGTGTGAATGATAAGGGCTGAAAAACCAAAAGGGCTACAGTGGTCAGAGTGAGGTATGTTAATACATTTCCAGCAGTGAAGGGTAGAGGTAGTACTACCATGACCATACTAAACTGGAAACGGCTTTCCTGATGTTCTTCCTTTAAATTAAGGCAGAAGTTAAAAACTTTCAAAGAAAAAACAAATCACTAACAAAAATTTGCAATAACTGTAATCGGAGCACCTTTTTCTAACAAAATGTCTTTATAAGCAATAGAGTAATATGGCTACATTGGTGGGTTTTTTTATATTAAAAAACATTTCCGAACAGACAAATTGCAGCAGTAGAAAACTGTACAAAGAAACTACCAATGCTTCTAACAATTTAAGTAAGTAAAAAAAAGTTAATAAAGTAAATAAAGATATGAAAAAGGATACAAGGAGAAAATTTACTGGCTTATGAAAGTACTTGCACATACAAACCTATCCGCAGAATAATATCCCCAAGAAAATATAAAAAAATATATTGAATTTATGCTAATATGCTCTAGGCTAAAGTATGTATTTTAACACATTTTACCTGGCCTTTTTAGAGAATACTAACAATTTATACTTTGAATGAGAATTCATTTTGCTGTACTTACTCTCTAAATGCCAAGTTCACTAACAGCTGCTGCCTAGACAAAAAGTCCTGTTACTTGTTGATGAAGAGTGAAGCCCTTAAACACATGTACCCCCAACAGCATGATCCAGGAAAGGTAGGCAGAGCACACTGACCTATAGGAACACTAATGGAACATTAATATGTTTCACCCTGTACCTCTATTCCTCTAAGGCCAAGTATAGATTTCTTGCATCATGTCTGAAGAGGGCAATAAAAAAAACAAGCCCAAGTACCCCCCGCCACCAGCTGCTTAAATAAGAAGTTATTTTTCCCCTCTCATTGGGCAAAATTCAATATAATTTCTGGCATAAAATACAGCAGTTGGAAATACAAAACAAAAATTCTTATTAAACTAGCTTCTGAATTGCCCAAATTATTCAATACAATTAGGCAGTCCATCAAACCCCAGACAGAAAGAACAGCTCAGCTCTTTCTGATATCATTAAGATGTCACATATAAAGAAAATCCAAAATTGTTAACAGCATTTCTGTGCAAAGTTTCCAGAAGGTATTTGGAAACTCCTTTCTCTGATAGGCTTTGAAAGTTTGCAAATGAAGTATTTTCAAATATAGTATTCATATTTAGGAGGCCAGTATTTGCACTAATGAAAGCAGAATTAGTTTCCTAACTTATCTCATAACTTCAGTTACAATTTGATCTGCATACAAAACTATCAGTAATGTAAAACATCCAAATAAATGACAGTGATTAAGTAATCCCCATAAGTGTACGGTTCAAAGAGTAAATAAATAGGTTAAAATATGCATATAGATTTAAAAAATAGAAAATAGTATCCATGAAGGCATAGCTAAGTTTCTACATTCCAATTCATAACTTTATCATAGTCCTGAATTCGTTGTTTTATGTGAGAAAGCTTATTCTTCAGATATTCACAACGCTCCTTTTTCTCCAGAAATGAAGGATCCTGCCAAAAATACAAAAACCTTTACATTACTATATTAGGCTTTCAGACTCTTCCAAGAACAGTCTATTATCTATTATGTTCTTGACTAAAAGAACAGGATGTAAATATTCTCAAAAATCACATTCTTTTTCCCTGGCCCTTTCTTATTTCATGTTTCTCCTTCCTTCATGAAAGGCCAGAAGATGTTCTGCTTTTATGTGCTGTAGTTACTTAGTAAACAGAGCTGTTTTAAAACAGAAATCTGCAAATACAAATTACATCCTACTACATAATTTAGATTTTTTATATATATATATTTTTAGTGCAATAAATCCTTCCCCCTCAAAAAAAGCAATGAAGTTTAACTAACATGGACACAAACTCTGAATTCCACAGAGAAAAAGATTGGTATTTGTAATGCCATGTTTTTAATGGAACACAGATGCACATTTCCTACCTCTATTTAAAAATTACAAAGAGAAACCTCTTGGATTACACTGAAAATTACTTTTTGAGAGTGTCTAAATTCCATTCCTCAAAAAATACGAAACTTCTTTTCAAGGGTAAGACTGTGTTTTCTGTTTTCATCTGTTGGCTGTGTCAGTCAGTGAATATAATAAACTAGTCTTCTGAGTGCAGAATGCTAGAGATGAAGAATACTCCCAGAAGATGAAAATGCTCAGCTGTTGGTTTGTGGTTTTTTCCCACATGTGGCTACTGGAATCATTCTCAAACCTGCTTGTTGGCATGAGTGTATGGGTTGTGTCCTAACCTTGCCAAAGTTTTAGAAGACTACTAGCTACAGATAGTCTGAGATACTGAATTCTGCCTAGTGTCAGAAGTACTGGCTATTTACACTCTCTTTGCTAGTCATGAGGTTTGGTAGCAATGTAAATCCAAAAACACTTACGTTTTTCTTCTTCTTGTATTCTTGCAGAACTTTTGATATCCTTTCTTGTTCCTAATGAGAGACCACAGATTTTTAAACTTTGAGTGTGCTCCGTATCTTCACACAAATTCTACAAAATACTCATCAGAATTCTCCTGTGATCAGTATCTTGTGGTTCTAACATTTAAAATGTAAATCTTGTATTTGAGAAATAATGAAAATACATCAACTGTAACTCACTAGAACTTAAAAGCTACTAGTATGCAACAAAGAAACAAAACCCCCCAGAAAACCATGTATACGTCTTAACTGGAACTTGGTATCCTTAATTAATGCCCAGAGAAGATGTAAAGTAAGGGGACACTTCCTCTGGCACCAAGTCACAGCCAGCATTAGAAGGCATTGTGCCCTAGCTGAAGACAGTCAGAAACTGCCTAATACCACTATTTTCCATGAGCCCATTTCAAAGGTACTTACATATATGCTTTCAGGATGGTGTGGAAGCTGTTTCAGCAGTGCATCCAGCTCATCAAACTTTTTTAATACAGCATGAACTTCCATAGACAGTTCTTTATACTCAGCAAACTGATCATTGAATACTGCTTTGTACCGGTCTCTCATCTCATTTGTTTGAATTACAGGGTATTTCCTGAAAAACAAAAAAAATCCAAGAATTAGTTTTAGAGATACAACTTACTAACAACACTTAGACTCTCCACCTTGACAGTGTATTTCTGTATTTTTTGCTAACCTCATAACGTGCTGAAATTTGCATGTCTGTAAAGCATTGAAATCAGAGAATCACAGTATAGTTGAGGTTGTAAGAGACGTCTGGAGGTTATCTGATCTGACCTCCTGCACAATCAGGAACACTTAGACCAGGACTGTGTCCAGACAGCTTTTGATATCTCCAAGCATGGAGACTCAATCTCTCTGGGAAACCTGTACAAACCCTCACAGAGAAAAACATTTTCCTAATATTCAGGTGAAACCTCCCTTATTTCTATTTGTGCCCATAGTAATATAGCAAATAGTATAAAAATTAATTTATGACATCATTCTTAGAAAGGCCTACCCTTTAAAGGGGAGCATGTTGCAGATTTAGCACTTACAAAGTGTAAGAGTAGGCAAATTTCAGGCCCTAAAAAGGCAATTTCCCATGGTTTTTTTTTTCCTCTAATATGTATATGGTGGTCTTCTCTTCCTTTGGCAGTTAGTGTACTTGCTAGATTATGACATTCTGCTTTAACATTTGAGCTTTGTTTTTTTATTGAGATTCCTTATTTATAGTCACTGGTCTTATCCCACTGATACCAGCCCCATCCTCTCTACATTTTTAACATTAACATTTTTAACATTAACTTAAAACACAATTATGAGTTCCCACAGCACATGCATTGAAGAGAAACCACAAGTGTATATAGGAGAAATGCAGAGTGACAAACATTATTCAAGTATCCTCCACTAAGCTGGTTCATCAAAATCAGGTCACTTACGCTAAGTAGTCTGGCATCACTATAGGTTTAGGAATGTGGCCTGCAGGTATATGACCATTAAGTAGCTCTGGTTTTCTTTCTACTGATTTGGGCTGCCTGTAACTGACTTCTTCTCTTGGTCTGTCATCATCTTCATACTGTTTTAAAAGAAAAAGAATTTGTTCATAATGAAATCAATTTTACATAAATCACAAAATACACAACTTGTTTGAAGACAGAGATACATGTATTGAGGAGTAGTAGAAGCAAGTCACAGATATTTTTACAACTCTTACTGTAATTAGAAAATCAGTTCAATGAGTTACAGTAATGCTTGTCACACAGTATTTTTCTTCAGTTTGTCCTAAGAGCAGTACAGATAAATACTTCTGGAGGCTTGGAAAGATTTGTTTGCGTGTCTTAAAAAACAGTGTACGGAAGTTTCCTTCGGTATTCATTTAATTTGTGAACGAACTGGAATCATTCAGTTCTCTGGAGTTCCCTTTTCTCCTTGTTTCCTTTTGCATCATTCATCCCTTGGTCCACAAATAAAAACATGTGCAATCTTCTTAGAACACAAACACAAGGATCCTGATCTAGTACTAAATCAACAGAGAAAACAGTGGTAGGAAATTCACAGTGTCTAACAGGAGACATTTAAGACTGAAATTAATACACCATAATCTCTCTGGAAACCCTATACAATCTTTGCAGTGTATGCAATGACACTTTGTGTGGCTGAAACACTAACATTGCTGATGCTTTAAAGTTGGCAAGGGGGTCTTTGGAGTGGTCTCAGAGACCAAGGACAAAGCTGAACTCACCTGCACTGTGCTTCTGCTGGCTCTCCTGCAAATTACGCACACAGCCAGGAGGAGTGAGAGTCTAAAACCTATCAAGCATCAGACGACCTGCTGTTTTAGTAATGTCTGCCAACCTCTGTGATAAATGCTACAGAACTTGTCACCTCGTAGAAAAGGGTAAGAGCACATAGAGAGGCAGCCATCACATCTCCTATTTTACAATTTTATAGATATTGTAACTTAGCCTAACTAGGAGCAACTTCTTAACAAGCTTCTTTTGAATCTTCTAGGCAGGAGAATGCTGTCCAAACTAACTTGAAGAACTAAACCTAATCTCTTCCCAGTCAAATAAGTAAGTAAATAAATAAATAAAAATAGTCACAAGGAAAAGAATAACCATTTAGAATTATCAGTAAACAGAATAATAAATTCCTATTTCCTACCTTCTTTTCTGGAAAAGTGGATTGTGTTTTTATCTATCAAAAAAAAAAAAAAGGAAAGAACTGAGTTTTATTTTCAGCAAAAATAGCATGCAAAAGCACAGACTCCTAAAATTTAAACATTTTCAAAATCATACTGTTCAGAAAATTACATTTATATTTAGTTATGAAGAAATTTAGCACAAGGAATATTTTCAGATCCACTAATTTAAAGAGTGTTTATGGAAAACAACCACCTAAACCCCAGAACAACAGGATTTCCCGGAGCACAGCTGTAAGGAACAGCTTGCAGGAAATTCTCCATCCACTTCCCAAGCTCCTTTATTATTTCACATTCCAGCCCACGTTAACTCACTAACACTCTGAGCCTAATTCATTGCCTAGAACACATAATAGTGCACTAACCAGTAGCTCAAGCTGCAGCTGTTTTGCACAGCACTCTCCAGAGTCTAATCTCTATTATTAAAGTATTCCCTTTAGAAATGTTTAGTAACTGGCCTAAAAGAACTTGGATAGTAACAGGGAAGAATGAACACCTTGTGTGTAACTCTGGCAATCACCTCATTCTTGCAAGACATACTATCAGTTGGTTAAAAATCTTTTACTGAAGAGTTATAATTACTTTCCAAAAGAAAAGTCTCAGTTTTATGGAAACCAGTGTTAAATGAAAATGCTGCAAATCAGACTGCAGTCACAGAACAGAGGAAATGCAACTTTAACTCTCTCCTTCTAAAATCATGTAAAGACTGACCCCTCCTTAAGTTAGGCTTATGTACGTTTGACACACATTAATTTTTATGCTATATTAAATCTTACTCATTTTTTAAAGGCCTTTCGTTGGTGTTTTCAAATGAAGGAAGTTTTACACAAATTACTTTGAACTCTCTAGGTAAGAGTGTTAAATCCCTACTGTTATAGTTTATCATTAACCAGGCAAGTATCGAATGCTTCCAGTATGGGCAAGGCCAGTAGTCAAGCAAAATATTTTACATTAAAAAGATGCGGCTGACTGAAATTTGAGACGCCACAATTTAGCCAACGCTGTTATTACTAATATTTGCTGATAACTATTGTGAGGAAAGCTGAAAAGCCATAAAGAAGTTACTTGGAGTTTTGCTTGCAAAGTAAAAATAAGTATTTCACATTCTTAGGTTTATTCACACTAGCACTTGATGTGCCGAAAGCACAGTTTTCAAATAAATGCTAGGTGGCTTTAAGCCACCGAACCCTGCTGAACAGACGAACATTGTTCGTTTCTTCCTTTGTTTGGAAAACACACACTAGGAAGTAGTTCATCAGCTGACTCAGGAAGAGAGCCCAGTACTAAGAAAAAAACAGTGCCAGGTCCTTACCCAAGGTGAATTATAAACAACAACAAAAAAAAAAGGTGTCCAAGACTTTGGATCTGACACCTTAAAAACGCCTTTCATTTAGCAGTTTCTAATACTGTAAGGCTGGTTAAAATTCAACCTCAAGGTATAAGACCTGCTGCAGACAAGACACTTGATTCGACTCCATCTACGCCATGGTAAGATCTCACAAGGGCTCCCCATCATGTGGTACCCGGTAGATAGAAAACGGTAACTAATGACTTACCTCCTGTTCCATTAATTCCCTGTGCCTCCTGGCCGCTTCGTGTCTCCATAACTTTAGGGAAACCACCGCACTGATTAGATACATGATCACCGTGACAAACAAGAAGATGATTGCTGCAGTCTGACCTCCCTCCACACGGCAAAAAGATGCATTTATCGGCGTCTTAAACAACTGGTAATAGCAGAGCCCACCTCGGTTGGTATCGTTTACGTACACTATGGCAGCCGACATGTACAGGAAGAACAAGGCCACATTGATCCCAAACTCGGTCAGAGGCCACCAGTTGGAATCGAGGAGGATAGTTCGGTAGTACATGGACATGCCCAGCACGAGCAGCACTATCGTGACGATCCACGCCATTCCCGCCACCACCAGGATGAAAGGCGTTTTGGGCCCGCTGTAGGAGTATCCCCCATAGACGCTGCCCGCCCCGTATCCGTAGGGCTGCGAGTACCCGAACATGTTGTACCACTCGTTGTCCTTGTGCACGTAGGCGGTGACACAGGCGAAGACAGCGGCGCCCAGCAGCAGCTCGGCCACGCCGAGGATCCTGAGCAGCCCTGCCCAGGACTTCATGTAGGCGTACCGCTGGTGGTACTCCTCCACCCGCTCGCTGTACGTCTGCCCAGTGCCAGCGCGGCGCTCCAGCGAGCCCAAGGGGTCTCCGGAGGGCAGCATGGCCTCGGTCTCTTTCCGAGAGTTGTAGCTCCCGCCCGACCCCCCAAAAGGGTCCGTGTAGGAGCCAGGCACAGCCTTGGTCCCCGGCTGCAGCGGGGCGGGAGAGGGAGGCGGCGAGCACTCGACCCCGTCCGAGATGTACCTGATGTCGGAGGCCGTGCTATCCCAGCTGGAGCCGGGGTGGCGTCTCCCTTTGAAGAAGTTCTTCCACGAGTCCGGAATGAACCTCCGAACCGGCTTGAGCTCTGCCGGCCCGCCGGGGCCGGGGCTGCCCCCGCCGGGGCCGAAGGGAGGCTGCAGGGGCAGCGGGGGCGGCGGCAGCGGGGCGGCGGCGGAGNGAAATCGCGGCGCGCCGGTGGTGCGGGTGCCGGCGGGGAGCGGGGCGCGGCCGGGCCTCGCGGGAGGGCTGGGTGCCGTGACTCACAGCAAGACAGAATGGGTCAGGTTGGAAGGGACTGCAGAGGGTCATGTGTTCCAACCTCCCTGCTCAGGCAGGGTCATCCTAGAGCACATCGCACAGGACTGCATCCAGACAGTTCTTGAATATCCCCGGTGAGGGAGAGTCCACAATCTGTTCCAATGCATGGTTACTCGCACAGAAAAGAAAAGGTATTCTTCATATTCAGGTGGAACTTACTTTGCATCAGTTTCTGTTCAGTTCCTCTTGTCCTATTGCTTGGCACCACCGAGAAGCGGCTGGCTCCACCCTCTTGACACCTTCCTTTTAGGTACTTATAGACGTTTATAAGGTCCCCTCTCAGTCATCTCTTCTTGAGGCTGAACAGGCCCAGCTTCTTCAGCTTTTCCTGGTAAGAGAGATGCTTCAGTCACTTAATCATCCATGTTGCCTTCCAGTGCAACCCCTTCAGCAGCTTCATGTCTCTCTTGTGCTGAGGACCCCAGAACTGGACACAGAACTCCAGGTGTGACATTATCAGGGCTGAGCAGAGGGTCAGGATCACCTCCCTTGACCTGCTGGCAATGCTCTTCTTAAGGCACTGCAGAATTCCATTGGCCTTCTTGGCCACAAGGCGCTGCTGGCTCGGGGACACCTTGTTGTCCAGCAGGACCCCCAGGTCCTTCTCCACAGAGATGTACTTCAGTCCCAGCCTGTGCTGGCGCTTGGGCAGTGCCTGGCAGGGAGCTTGCGCAGTGATAGGGAAACCCAAGCACTGAGCAGTCTGTTTGGACAAACCAACACTGCTGTTCTCCCATCGTTTAGCAGGTTCAGGAACTGAAGAAGAAATCTGGTGTGCTGCACCATTGTCTTCTGCAAAGGGCTTTTTACATTCACCACAAGTATTTGCAGCTGAGTACAAAACAGCATTAATGCAGTAGGAGTTTTATTTACATTGTCAGTATGGGCTATCAACATGTTTACAGTATGCTTCAGTCTCATCTTTTACAAGTTTTAAAATTCCATACAGTGATTTCTTTTAAGGTATAAATATTAATAAAACTTTCAAATGCTCATAACTTATCAATCATGGACTCTGGAAACAAACTACACAAATGCAAAGTAAATAAAAATGTGTTAAAAATAAAGAGTTTTTCCTTAACATAGTAAAAAAGAAGGTGTTCTTAAAAAAATAAGTTATTAGCTTACCTCCCAAAATACCTTTACAGTGATGTCTTCCTAATATCTTGCATAAAAGACATCTGACCTAAACAAAATAATCACCAATACCATATTGGGTAGATCACAATGCACTTAGAATTAAAGACACTGGAAAATAATTTATTCATATGCTTAGTTAAGTGGTCCTGTTTATGTTTGCATTATTTTGGGTACTGAAGCTTATATATATTTGAAGTATTTTTCACATTTTCATAATATATTTACAGATTGCCTGCAAATAATAATAAACCCCTACAGTCCATAAGCTATGTATTTATCACATAGATATCATTACATACCTTGAAAAATTAATTAATCCAGATGGTAAAGCCTTAGTTAAGACATAAAGCCTTTTGTTAGGAGTAATTAACATAGCTTAGTGACTCAGATGTCTAAACGGTGTTTTTTGGATTACATACCATACACAGTAATCAGCTGGTATTTGCCTCATCATACACATTTTTAAAATGTACTGCAAACTTCGGCTGCGTTTATTATAGCAGGGAAAAGCTTATAAAGCCTTTACAAGGATCAGTAAGCAATGAAGATCTAGTTAGTAGTCAATGGGATTTCCAAAAGGCTTCTCACCAAGGCTTCTCACCCTAAAGGGGACTTGTTTTGAAAGAAACCTTAAGCCTTAAAAGAAGTCTTAAACCTAAAATAAGAACTTAAGAGTAAAGTTTGATAGATAATTAACAGGTGGGAAGGAAATGGGAGAAGGGAGTATGCGTTAATGGTTAACTCCTGCAATGGAGGAAAGTTGTCACTACTGTTCTGCAGAGATCAGAGCTGGGACCTGGGCCATCCACTACATTCCTGAACGTAACCCTGTGAAAAAAAGGGACCCCCGTGAAGACTGTGATGAGCAAATTTGCTGCTGATGCTAAGTTAGACAGCCCAGTAAGGATGTGGTCTGCCAGAAGAATTGTGCCAGGACTTTATGAGACTGGATGGCAAAAAACATCACAAATTCAACATACACAAATACCCGAAATCCATGAAGTAAAAAAAAGAGATGAAGGATTTAAAATACTGTAACGTGAGGACCCCGACTTATGTATTTATAAAGCATGACATGCCTCACTTCTGATGGGACAGATAATTATTTTATTCTATAAAGTTAGTTAAGTTTTGAAGATATTCTTGGTGTTGTTTCAAACTGTGTGAGCTGACACAGGCAGGCAGCCAGAACAACTACAAACTTGCAGTTAGAACAGAAACAATAAATTTATTTCCATTACCTTGGTAATGAGGGGATCCCCAAAGCAGCACCCAGGCAGAGGCATACAGGCAGAGATGGTTCATGCTAGAGTATCACCGGACTGTGGTTCTCAGAGGCTTATCAAGAGTTATTTCCAACTGCAAGGTCACTTGAGTGATTTACAATCTTTCTCGACAGTCTTCCAACCTTTAACCCATTCCTCCCAACACAAACCTAACAGGAGAGCTTCAATCTTGGCTATGTGGCTGTGTGACTAGAAGCATATTTATTTACCCACCATATCTATACACCGTAGGGGGGGGGTTAGTTAGGCAAAAGCAGAGGTAGTATTGACACTTTGAGTTACAAAAAATGTATCATTATGCCTACTGATAAAAAAAACAAAACCAAAAATCAACAAATGAACAATACCTCACAACTAAGTGCAAGAGTTATACTCAGTGGGTTTGCTAACATAGCATTTTAACGCAGTAGCTCCATCTAAGTATGCTTTGGTTATAAAGAGCACCTTGAAAAGAGATTTTGAAGCAAGACAGTTCTCTTGATACTGTAAGGGAGGGACACAACATCAAGACAGGAGTAAACAACCTGCTATACCACAATTAAAGTATACACTCTGTGCAAGGAAAAACAGCAAAATGGCTTTAATGATAACTACACATAAGCTGCTGAAGAATCAATCCAGAAAATATATAAGCAGTTGGAGTTAATATATACAGGTCATAAATATGGTGAATTCCCCAATTTCTGCCTTCACTGGATATTAAAATTACAGTTTTTATCTTTCAGTTACAAATTTCACCATCAGTGCAGGCCAACACAGTTTTATTTGCTACACTCTACAAAAGTATTGATTCAAATGTAAACAGTTGACAAGCTCTTTGGTATCTCATGAACAAGCTATTTTTGATAAGCACTTAAAAACTGTCACATGTACATGACAGTTTAACGTGATTGAAACTGCACAAGCTTAAACTTAACATTAGGAATATTTTGTGGTATTTCTACATTACTTTTGTCTCCATGAACATGGAATGAAGACTCTCCCAGAAATACGGAGAGAGACTAACTTGGGCACAGAGAACAGAATTTGTCAGAGGTCCCCGATTTATTTTTCCATGTAAGGAAAAATGCAAATATACCTCTTCAAGCAAGTATTTGCCTAAAAGTAGCTTTTATTTCCATTCAAGTTTAACATTGAATGGAAATTTCATCTGCACTACTACAACTGCGCTATGGATTTATGTGTAGCATCTCCCTCAAAGCATCAAGCACTTGCCTTTTTACTGATAAGGAACCTCTGGGGCTCAGATAAAGTCCAAAACCCCATATATTTGATGTGGTTTAGCAGCCATTAAGAATTCACTGTCAGCTATACTAAGCTACACATATGAAGCAATACAGCTTGTAAGAAAATAATTGCCTTCTACCATTCATGAACAGTTAGAGAAGAATCTAGAAGTTCAATTTCAGAGCATAAAAAATGCATGTATAAATAGGAAATTACATTTACATTTCTAGGTATTATTCCTACAAAGGACAACAGCAGTACTCAAGTAGTCATTGTCTCTCTGACATCATCTATGTCAGAAAAAAGTCTACATAGTTGTGGTGAAGGTGTTGTTTGAACATTTTTGCAGACTTATGTGATTTTTTTACGGTATCTTATTAAAAAAAAAACCATACAAGTTAACAAAACAGAAATAAACAAATTTTTAGGTTTTATGCATTGTAAAAGGAAAAAATCTAGGATACATTTAGATGGAGCTGGCATTCATGATCTGCGAAGTGGTGCTCATATACAGGAGGAGGGCTGCATATGTACAGCAAAAGCTAATGGTGGGGTGCAGGGGCAGAAGGCTTTGTTGCCTTAGTGCTGATGGTAAGAGAAAGGTGAGCTCAGATTCCTCGTGACATTGTAGAGCAGAAGGCTAAAAGGCAGCTGGCAAAGCTTGCAGCAAAGAAGGTTCCACCCCATGTCATGAGCTGGTCAGAGAGAAAGAGAGGCAATGTCCATCAAAATTAGACTACAGATGAAAAGGAGCAAGAAGAGAAATGTGTAACTGCATGAATAGCAACTTAACATGTACATGGAACAAGATTTTTAGCAACTACTGACTCCATTGGCAAATATGTTACAACATTTTCAGTTCCCAGGACACTCTTGTTGCAGGCATAAGTACTTAATTGCATAGTCAGTTTTACGTAGTCAACAGCTAATTAGTTACATTATGCTTTATATAATAAAATTATTTTCATATCTCCTCATCTCCCTATTTCTCCTCCAATGGTTTTGGAAGTATGAATTGTTACCTAAACGTGGACAGCCAATGGCATTATGGATCCCAATTTAGCTGAGTGCAGACAGTATTGCAGTGTAATAAAATTCTTATGAACCACAGTTTTTAACTGTTAAAAACTCACACTGTGGCCCCATGCAGGGAGCAGACAGGAAGTAAATTTACAGAACCTGACTGTATAAAATGTTGAATTTTCAATAGTAGGAAAGTGGAAAGCATTATACAGAGGTGGAAAGGGAGACAGGGCAGCAAAGATAGGTGGAAGAACCTTCCACGTCAGAAAGGAATACACACATATTTCTCTCTCACAATGCCCATAAAGGAGGTGAGAGAAAAAGGAGAGAGGGAAAAACAGCAGAAGGAATCACACCCATATACACAAATAAGTGAAGCAGTAGCTGAGGGGCTACTAGCAGTAGCAGGACTGTTTTGTAATCTTCAAGAAATACGACACATAACCACACCACCGTGTATAATTCTGTACAAAACAGAAATTTTGCTTTTACACAAGGCAACAAATGTCGTGGCTATTTACCTGGCTTGCTGTGTGTCACAGCACATGAACCTCCTGCAACTAGAGTTATCCAGCTTTATTACATACATGTAGCAGATCTTTATTGAAGCGTGTGCTATTTAGCTAATAGATGTAGACAACTACAGTCCAAGTTACCATAAACTTTTATTACTATTTTTATACTGTAATTATGTCCAAGCATGAATTAGAGGCCAACCTAAGCCTCACTTTAGCAAACCTAGCTACAAGCAGCTGACATTTTTTTCTCATTGAGAATGAAGAATGAGTCAAAGCCTTCTAACTTTTGCAGTAAATTATTTCCTCCTGAACATAGAAAACACAGATGAAAGCATCTTTGCCGCCTTGTATCTCCTACTCTTCTGAAATATCAAATATGCTTTCCTTGTTCCAGATACTGCTATCACTTCATATTTGAGAGGTGAGGTCCCCTTCCTCTTTGACCAAAAGTGATTTTCCAATGAGAAAACAAATCAATAATTTAATCACGATAAAGAGCATGATTTAAATTTTTTAAGCTCTCTATTTATTATATTGCTATTGATAATATTTTAAATTGGAAAAAAATATAATGAATATAAAAGGTTTTACAAATAGAAGCACTAAAAGAAAATTTGTTTATTAGGAAGGCAACCCAGTCACCTAAACTAGCAAGCTCCATTCCACTTCTGTGCCTTAAGCCAAATATAGGGTGTGGAGTATTTTTTGAATAATGAATAACTGATCTAAAAGAGAATGTGGCATTCTTGGTTACTCCTTCTAACTCTGATGAGTGTACAGCTGCCTTTCTTATAAATTTCTTCTTTACAAATAAAGCAAAAATGCAAATCTACATAAATCATCTTTCAGTTGCATTCTATTCAATTATTAATTTCTCATCTATTTGCATGACCTGTATAATGTTCTCATTGAAATATAAGAAGGAAAGGAAATCTTTCGTTTAGGTTATTCTTTTAAGAACCCTTCTTACAATGATATGAATTACAATGAATAAGCCCCTTCTTTAACTTAATACTCAGATTTTAAACCCACAGTTGGATGTAGTGGCAAGTGAAAGTTCTTTATTGAACATTACTAAGGTTACTTTAGTTTTTCTATGGTATATATGAGCTTTACTATCTACTAGCAAGCTACAGTGAACTTCTCTTGGATATGCCCATCCATTTACCCAGGTAATGGCATGAACTCCAAAAGGCCAAAATGTTTTTACTGAGACGTATTTGTCATCTTTTACTAATGTACACAAAACAATACAAACTTAGAACTGTACCACCAGAATAATTTTGTTTTCATGTTTACAAGTCAAATGTAGAAACGCGAGTCTCTCCCCTCTGACATACAGCTAATATATCCCAAATATAATCCCAGCTCTTCAATTTACCAACAGCTGTGGCCACTTCAAAGCAAAAGAAATAATTTTAGAAGTGCCATACACAAAGTCAATGGGCTATTTCATAAATACTACAAGTGTGAAGGTAACAATCTAGGTAAGTATACAGAACATAACAATGAAAGTATCTGTAGTTTAAGTATCTCCCCTAAATAAGGGTTACATCATAATATCTTTGGTCTGTAAAGACATACTGATAACAAAACTATCAAGAATATGGGTTATTGCATTAAATTACATCAATATTTGCATAACAGATATCTAATATCGGATTGGTGCTAACTAATTTTGAGGTTCTGCATAACAGACATAACCCTTCTGCATATTCATTGTCCAAAAATATTATTCCTGCTTCAGACCAATATTTCAAAAATGCTTTGCACAGCACTCTTTACTGTGTTTCAACAGGGAACAGAATACCTGTACAACAGAACTGGTCAAAATGTCATTTAACTTTCATCAAAATCATATGCCTTTATGTTTCACAGAAGAAAATGGGAAATTGTTTATTGCATCACCTGAAAAACCTTGCAAATCACATCCAGAGAGCTTCTTGCATGAACATAATTCTATTCTTTATTCTGCAAGGAATAGTTTACAGTACCCAAAGAAACAGGAAAAGGAAGGAAAGGGCTCTTCTCACCCTTCTTGAAGATAGAAATGACATTTGCTCCAGCTTTTCAGCAGTGCCAACAGTTGCTGCGATTGGTCAAAGGTTGCTGAGAGAGGCCTCACAGTTGTATCTGCCAACTCCCTCAATACCCAGCATTTGATGGGTGTATCCCATCAGGACCCACGGACTTCATTATTTCCAGTTTGCTAAAGTATTCCCCAACCTGATCCTCTTGCACCATTGCCAAATCCCTTCTAACCTCAACCATGCTGTGATTCTATGTTCTCTACAAGGAGCCAGAGAGGGTCTGGCTCTGAGTCATAGAGCACTACATTCACAGAAGTAAGCAGATCACGATTGCGTAGTGAAGAAAAAGGCAAAATGAGATAAAGAAGCAGAGACAGCAATCAATATTATAGAAGAGACAGTAAATACTGGAGAGTAAATATTGGAGAGGTTCTGCTTTTTGTAAGATTGTTGAAGACGACTGTTAGTCCTTCTGCAGAGGAGGGTTCAGGCTACTGTTCACAGTTTATGGCAATCTATTGTAGAGAATAAAATCCTTTACTGAATGGAGAGGTCTGTATAATCAGAGGGGACGCCACAGCAGATGTTACTGCTCTGACAAAAGAAGCAGGTCAAGAAATGGATAAGGTAACAGATCAAGGACCACTTCTGGAGAAAAGAGCAGGATGAAAGGTGAAAAATCTGCTGGATAAAGGAAATACAAAACTTGCTATGGAGAGCACAGTAAGGAGCTCATAAGTCTAGTGAGAGAAAATGACCTCAGCAAAACGATCATAATTCAGTGGCTGCTACACAGCTGAGTACAGCCTTTCAGGGTATCTAGCATGCAGAGAGACAAAGTACAAGAAAAAGGAAAAAAGGATGAGAAGTCCAAGTGTGGACACAGTCTGTGAAGGCAAAGTGATGGACACAATGAGGCCTCCTAATAAGAAAAAGCAAAAGAAGAAACACTGGAAACCTTAGCAGTCTACAGCTCCTCACAAGGGGAAGTGGAGGGGCAGGCACTGATCTCTTCTCTCTGGTGACCAGTGACAGAACCAAGGAAATGGCATGAAGTTGTATCAGGGGAGATTTACGTTGGATAGCAGGAGAAGTTTCTACACCCAGAGGGTGGTTGGGCCCTAGAACAGGTTCCCAGGGAAGTGGTTATGGCACCAAGTCTGTCTGAGTTCAAGAAATGTTTGGACAATGCTCTCAGTAGCTGGCAGGCAGGTTTGGAGGCACTGCTGGAGGATATTTTGTTACTGCATGGCAGTACACAGGAAGAACAACTCTGGGTGATCAGGAACACTCAGCCACACAGAGGAAGCAAAGATGGAATGGATGAATTTTGATGTAGTAACTGCAAAATGGCATCATGCTCAGCATGTAGAGTGAGGAAGGAGGACTGGGAGGACATGCAGAGCTGTTGTGTTTGTCTTCCCAAGTCACAGTTACGTATGATGGACTCCTGCTTTCCTGGGAATGGCTGGACACTTGCCTGCCCATGGGAAGCAGTGAATTAATTCCTTGTTTTATTTTCCTTCTATGCGCAGCTTTTGCTTTACCTATTACCTGTCTTTACATCAACCCAGGAATTTTGTAACTTCTATTCTTCCAGTTCTTTCTCCCCTGCCCCCTGGTAGTGGAGAGAAAGAGTGGGTGCATGGTTGATGGCTTGGATTAAACCACAACACTTTCCCATCCACTGCCACTGGCACTTGCTGACAATGCTAGGTCCCTCTCCACTTACCATGTCTGCCATGCTTCTGGAAGCTGGTGGTCCTGGCCAGCTGTTGTATTGGTGTTCCTCAAAAACACCAGCAATGGAGCCTGATCCCATAGATAAAGGAAGGAGCTATAGCTGTCCTTCCAGACAAAGGTACAAGGGATAACCTTCCTTCTACTCCAAGAAGACCAAGATCCTTGTCTTGGTGGGATGTGCTGTCCCATAAATTGTTCTCTTCAGTGAGACAGAGAGGCAGAAGAGAGACAGGGAAGAGAAAGTGGAAAAGAGAGGGAGGAAGAGAGACAGGAAGGAAGGAAGAGAGAGGGGAAAGGAAGAGAGAGGGAAGGGGAGAGAGATGGAGGGAGGGAAGGAGAGGGGAAGTAAGGAAGGGAGGAAGAATCACTCCATCAGCCAGACACTTCCTGACTTTGAGGATTAGCCAAGGGGTCACATAAGGAGTGTCTTCCTGGAAGCCCATTTTTTCATGCAAGTGTAACTTTACAAGCAGCATCAGGGCCACTGTTTTCTTCTGCCAGAGCCAATCTGCTCTGAGTTCTGTGATCAGCCACAGAACTCTGGTTATCCCTACAAAGTGGTGTTTGGATTCAGAGAAGCTGTACTCTGAAACCCCAGTGCCCTGTACCCTGGAAGGGACACTATCCTTTCAGTCACATGGCCTGTCATGATTGGCAGGCCGGAACCATCCTGCCAGCCTGTTTGCCCAGAAATCCCTCCGACCTGGGGACCACAGCATCCTTCCTGTCCCCTTGGCCACAGAGAAAGGCATTGCATGGAGCAGCATGTTCATTCCATCTGTGCACAGGCACCATTGGCCTTTATTTGGCACATTCTCCTATGTAAATGCACTGCTCCCTTTTCATTCAGAACCTCTTCACCTGTCGTGGCTGCAGCAGGATTTCCTGCAGGAGGAGGTACCACCAACAGGGCCCTGGGACTCTGTGGATCTTTGGACTATGGAGGGTCATGGGATGAGGGGTAGGCCCCAGGTGAAGGGAGACAAAGCAGTACCCAGTGACTGTGTCAGGGAAATAACAATTTATTTCCTGTCTTTTGGATAAAGACTTGCTGGAGCCTTGATTGTGCCACCACTGGAGTGGCCTCTTGCAGGGCTGGGAGAGTTCTGGCGGCCGGGGGCCCTCCTCTTCCGGGGGTGCCGGGATCCCCCATGTGAGAAGTTCCTGCCTTGGATGGAAGCAGAGGGTCTGCTTTTGCTGCCCTGGGCAGAACCTGTCTCTTCCACCTCCCTCAGCTCCTCCTGGGCCTGCACCTGCTCTGCAGACAAGGACACTGATGGGGGACAGTCAGTATCCCTGCAGAAGGCAGCTTGTGAGGTGCTGGCTTGGTCCTCCATATCAGAGCCTTCAAGGCTGCTTGTAGGGGAGGCAGGATTTTTCCCCCGGGAGCTAGTGGAGCTGGCTGCAGGGTCGTGGTCCTTCTCCCCAACAGTGTGGGATTGCAGTAGCCTCTGGGCCTCCATGCTGCATCCATGCACAATGACATTAATAAGGCCATAGACCAGCGGTGCTGTGTATCCCTCAAGATCAGGCTGCAGCATCCGGAACAACACCTTCCCATCCAGCCCACAGAGGCACAGGGCCTGCAGGATGCGTCCCTCTGCATTCTTTGCCAGCCACCACTGGGACCCATATATTGCTTCCAGTCTTTGACACAGCCAGGGTCTCATGGGGTCTAGGAGGTGCTTTTGACCTCGGAAAAGTTCTGCCCACACCTCAGGCAGGAGGCCCCCCACAGCCTGTGGCCTCACAGTCCCCTGCCCAGCTGGGGACAGTGTCTCCTGTGGAGAAGATGGCAGGGATGGCATGGGACAATGGAGGCTGTTTTCGGCCAAGTGACTGGGAGCTCTTCCTGCCTGGCTGTGAGTCTCTGGCAACTCTCCGGAGGGCGTGACAAGACACTGTAGATAGTCATCTTCTTGGCGCACAGAAAACTTGACAATCAAAATCGTTCTGCTGCAGACCGGGCATGCTGGTTTCCTGTCTGTCCAATGCATGATGCATCCCAGGCAGAACTGGTGGCCACAGGGCATTGCATAAGCAGCATCCTCTTGAGCATCATGGCAGATGGGGCAGCTCCACTGTCTCTCTGTTGGCCTATCTGTACTCCATGGAGAGGCCTGGGGGCTGGGGGCCCCCCTTTCTGTGGGGTGCCGGGGCCCCCTGTGCGAGCGTTCCCAGTCCTGACAAGGCACAGAGGGACTGTGGCTGCTGCCCTGGGCAGAGGAACTTGCCACCACTGCGTCCCCCTGCTCTTTCTGGGGCTGCACCTGCTCTGTACCAATTTGCACAAGTGGCTGGAGGATGCGGAGGCCACAGCGGGCAGCTCCTGACGTGCTGGGTTGGTCCTCCATGTCAGAGCCTTCAAGGCTGCTGGCAGGGGTTGGATGCCAGGTGGGAGTCCCTCCGTGGGAGCTGGTGGAGCTGGTGGAGCGGGAAATGGCCTCAGGGCTATTGTCCTCCTTCCCAGCAGTGTGGGAGCACAGCAGCATTTGGGCCTCCTCACTGCATTGGCCCACAATGAAACTGACAGTGCCATCAACCAGCTGTTCTGTACATTCCTCCAGGAGAGGCTGCAGCACCTGGACCATGACGTCCCCATCTGGACCGCAGAGGCACAGGGTGTACAAGATGCTGTTCTCTGCTCTCACTGCCAGCCACCACTGGGACCCATATATTGCCTCCAGCCTCTGGCGCAGCCACGGCAGCAGGGGGTCAAGAACACGTTCTTCTTTTTGGAAAAGTTCTGCCCAGACTCTGGGCGGGAGGCTACCCACGGCCTCCGTCCCTGCAGGCCCCTGCTCAGCTGGGGAGGNTTGCATAAGCAGCATCCTCTTGAGCATCATGGCAGATGGGGCAGCTCCACTGTCTCTCTGTTGGCCTATCTGTACTCCATGGAGAGGCCTGGGGGCTGGGGGCCCCCCTTTCTGTGGGGTGCCGGGGCCCCCTGTGCGAGCGTTCCCAGTCCTGACAAGGCACAGAGGGACTGTGGCTGCTGCCCTGGGCAGAGGAACTTGCCACCACTGCGTCCCCCTGCTCTTTCTGGGGCTGCACCTGCTCTGTACCAATTTGCACAAGTGGCTGGAGGATGCGGAGGCCACAGCGGGCAGCTCCTGACGTGCTGGGTTGGTCCTCCATGTCAGAGCCTTCAAGGCTGCTGGCAGGGGTTGGATGCCAGGTGGGAGTCCCTCCGTGGGAGCTGGTGGAGCGGGAAATGGCCTCAGGGCTATTGTCCTCCTTCCCAGCAGTGTGGGAGCACAGCAGCATTTGGGCCTCCTCACTGCATTGGCCCACAATGAAACTGACAGTGCCATCAACCAGCTGTTCTGTACATTCCTCCAGGAGAGGCTGCAGCACCTGGACCATGACGTCCCCATCTGGACCGCAGAGGCACAGGGTGTACAAGATGCTGTTCTCTGCTCTCACTGCCAGCCACCACTGGGACCCATATATTGCCTCCAGCCTCTGGCGCAGCCACGGCAGCAGGGGGTCAAGAACACGTTCTTCTTTTTGGAAAAGTTCTGCCCAGACTCTGGGCGGGAGGCTACCCACGGCCTCCGTCCCTGCAGGCCCCTGCTCAGCTGGGGAGGGCATCCCTTGCAGAGGAGCCACTCCAGGGCGTTGGCAGCTGTTTCCATCCAGAAGGCCAAGAGACCTTTCTGTCTGGCTGCTGGTCTCTGGTGATTCTCCCTGGGGTGTGATGACACACTCTAGGTATTTTTGTTCCTGAAGAGAAAACCTGACAGACTCTATCAGTCTTCTGCAGAGTGGGCACTCTGGTTTCTTCTCTGCCCAACGCAGGATGCAGCCCATGCAGAACTCATGGCCACAGGGTATCACATAAGCGACACCCTCTTGCTCATCATGGCAAATGGGGCAGCTCCACTCTGTCCCCATGGCTCTGTCTGCTCTCCATGGTAATTCAAGGAGTCCTGAGAAGCTGCTCCCCATCACTGGCACTACCAAAGAATCTCACACAGTGCAACAAAATGGAGAAACCTTGATCCCTTGCTGAACCTGTGCTCAATCCTCCAGATCTTGTGGACACACATGGCAGGAAATCAGACCTGAGCCAGCCTGAGTCAGGTTCTCTCTGTGCCTGAATGAAAGCCCCAAGGGATGTGAGGTTGCAGTCTAACCCTAGAGACATCACAGTTCACTGCCAGGTGACAGTACGTGTGACATCACAATGGGATGTCCAGCCCTGGGGCACCTAGACCAACATAGCATGTTGAAGGCCACCTTCTGTATGGGTCCTGGCTGGCACCCAAGCATGCTCCAAAACCCAGTGATCCTGGCCTTTGTTACACTCATTTTTACACGAATGCATAGGTCTTTTTACCCCACCCTGATTAAATGAAATCTAATTATGCCTTACAAAATATTCATACAAATATAGCAGACATTTCTTAATTAAAAAATTAAAAATACATGAACAGGAATCAGCCAACCTGTGTGTATTTAGCAACCTCTTTCAAAAGCTGTTCAGGTTTTAATTTTGAGATCCAAAAGTTAAAGGCTTGGTCTATATGATTTAAGCTGTCAGCCAACAATCTAGATGTCTTCTTGTATTGATGTAATCTTATCTACCTCTTCAACCAATTAGGCAGCCAGTGACATATGCCAATGTCCTTTTTCAACATTCATGCTCTATAAGAAAAGTATCCTCTGATAGTTCTATGACTAATCTTAAAAAAATATGTTAATCAGAAAAAACTATTCAATTTAAGAAGACTTCTGTACCTACTGCCGAGAACACTGTTGTATTTGAAATATTGTCACATTTACAGGCCTGAGGCTTGGAGCTCCTGCACTGCCCAGTATCTCCACAGGGTAAAAGCTTCCAAGATTTCTGGATGTACAAGGTTGCTGGATGTACAAATGTAAGGCCCCAAAAACCTCACTCGATGAGGCACTTAAACAGGCTTACAGTTTTTCAAGTACTTTGAGTTAGATAAACAGGAGAAATACTGACAAGATATTCTCAAGAGGTCGAAACAACAAAAAACCTTTACTGGCAAGTTAACAAACTCCAAGCCTGTTAGATTGTAAGTTATTAAAAAATCTGAGAGGAGGGAATTAGAAGAATAAAGAGAAAGAGAGAATGACAAAAAAGAACTAGTATAGCTACCACTCCTGGTTCCAATGGTGTTCAGCTGATAGAAATTCCAAGAGGAGGTAGGGTCAAGACATGGTGGTCACCACATATCCTGAGTTAAATACCCTTTGGCTTTCCTGGGGCCTTCCCCCACATGGGGCTTCCAGTCACCTGGCCACTTAGGAGCTGGGTTAGGGGCTCCAGGCACAGGTGTGGAGCATTGTCTCCAGTGTGCCAGGGATTGGCGGCCACTGCTGGGCTGGGCTATAGGCCTGGGGCAGTGGGGTGTGTGGAGCAGGGCATTGCCTCACCAGAGCAAGGCCTGATCTGCCCCTTCCCCCACATAAAAGCACCTGAAATATTTTGAGTCGGCAATCCTTCCAGTCTCTCACAGTACTCTGTGGCTCAAGACATTGACCGGGATCACAGTAAAAGTACCTTTCCTCTCATGGTAGCAGTGGGATCCTAACCTCTCAGAGAGAGAAAAAAGGAAAGAAGAGGAAAGTATACAGGAAATAATATAACTGACAATTGCTATTTCAATAATCAGAAGTCTGAGTCTAGTTAAAACAAAACCTGTGCTCTATGCAATTTATCATTCCCCACCCCGTGAGTCTCTAAAATTGCAGGCAAGATGTGATGCAAGTCAGGATCCAGGGACAGGAAGAGTTCATGAAACCACTTTTTCAGCTGCAGTGATCAAAGAGTCCAGCAGATTGTTCGGTGATTTCCTTTGTATTTCTCGAGACAGCACTCTTCTTTGATGAGGTCTAGTATTTTACAAACTCTTTACTTATTTATTAATAACATTTTAAAAATGAGATAATTTTATGAAACTATTTCTGGTACTTGCTGGACTTGTAAGCTGAGCTCCAAAATAGCATAGCAAGTTCCATTTAAGATTGTATATTGTTTATTGATACTGCAATGTGTTGCACTCCTTGTCAAAAAAATACAAACTTCAAGGATTGGCCAATTTTCAGTTGTTAGGCTGCCTTGCCTTTTGGAGTCCATAATCTTACAGGTCCAGGAATTGTTCTAGCTCAAACAAATATACATGTCCCAGATGACCACCTTTATCCCTCCCACCAACCAGGTTTTAGGGGGATCCCCAGAACCTGTACCCAGGGAAAGAGGATTTTTCCTCTCAGTGGGCATCATGAGAAACTTACATTGTGTAAAAATTGTACTACAGAATGTCTGGATTGCCTCAAGGGTGGGGGTCAAAGATATAACAAAACTCGAGAGGTTCCAACCTCCTCAGCATATCATTTCAGTCAAAGTCCTGGGTTCATACCAAATACCTTTCCAACTTTACCAAACCCTTCAGTGGTTCTCAAAATCAAAATCTTTGCCTTTTGTCAGCTCAACCACTTATGTCTTCTTTGTTTATAGCTGGAGAGAGCTTTCCAGCTGCTACCTCTGCTCCTCTGTCAGTCCCTTTTCTCCCTGCTTCCAGGGGCCACCAACAGTTCCAGAAGCCCTTCTGCGCAATCATGCTCTACACATTGCCTACCATTACTACATGTACTTGCCTCAGTGTAGTAATTTTATGCTTTGCTCTGAGGAGATGGGAAGAGGTATACAAATTTGCCTAAGGTAAATTTAGGGTGGAGTCTTCTCTACCCATTGTGGTAACCAGAGAGAAAGTACAAAAAATTAAAAATAGTGCTTGCAACAAACTTATATAAAACATATGAACATAAATGTCTTAAAACTTATCAAGACAAAAACATGTAAACTCTTGCAGTGAAGAACAGCAATTCTTCAGTCCTGTCACCATTTCATCTTTCCATGAAACGCCTCTAGAAGGAGAAAATTCAGTCCCACTTGGACCTACTTCACAGGGTGGAACAAGCCACTTGGTATTCTTTTGTTCTCTGCCATAGAAAGTTTTGGTGATCCTTTAATCAAACCAGCACTAAAAGTCCATAAAGAGAAATTCAGAAGACGTCAAAAATGCAACAATCACTAATAAAACTTATTTGGCAAAAGTTATCTTACTTAAATCATCTAGTACCTTAAGAAAACTCATGAGGACTCTTAGCACCCTGTAGGCAAACTTAAGTTAGAGTAGCCAGCCATCCTTTTGAGACCTTTTCAGTTTTATGTAAAATGGTTTTTTGTCAGATCTACACATTCTGTTGCACCCTATTTTGCAAATTTGGACTGAAGTCCATAAACCAAAATTTGTTTTCCAAGGGTCAGGTAGTATTTGTTCTATGTGTGTGATATTAGAGTGGTCCTTAGGAAAAAGGACATTGCTCTCCTTTCTTGTTCTCTTACCCCTTTGGCATTTGAAGCCATACTTGCTATTACAATCACTAGGTACAAGGTCCTGCTAGGATGTTTGACTAATTCAGGGACAACCAACCATGCTGCCGTACTGGGGACATTGCTCTGGAAATGAGCAGAAAGATAAACCATTTAATGTTTTTCATTCTGGAGTTTCTGGTTCCATTGTGACTTTATCTGCAGTGGATTTACATTTACTGTACTGTCCAATACAATTCCCTGTCCAGAGCTGACTTTAATCGTGTAATTTAGGAGTCTCTAGCTGTAAATCTCACAGACATGAGATCGAAAGTCCGTTCCACTTCTGGTTAAGTGGTTCTTTATTCCACGTCTGGACATACACCATGTCTCCTGACTGGCGAGGATATACTTGAACATTCAGGGTTATTAGTGAGACCAAAACAATAAACTTGCATGATGATAAAAGCATTTCTCCCCTAAACCTTACAGATTCTCTAGCAGCAGCAGTTCGGCCTCCAGCCTCTGGTGGCAGACAGGGGTCAATACCCACTGCTGCCAGAAGGAGACAATGCAGGAGTGGTTTGCAAAGCTTCATTAGGACTGCAGGGATACTGAACCTCAATTTTCCCCCCCATTTTATTTCCAGAGAGCCTTTTAGGTTATTTGAATTCACCACCCTCTCCCAACTCACTTTTTGGAGGTGGTGCCGAGATTTTGTTCACTCAGTCTTGATCCTTACATCTGAAATACGTAACAGTAACACAGAAGAAGGTCAACAGGGCATCAGCTGTTTCTTGTGCATTGCCTGGAGGTCAGCTGCCTCTCACACTCTCAAGTAATTTTAGCGCATTTTGGAGTGGGGATAGAGATGGGTTCTCCCCCCTCCAATGGGTCCAAACTTTTGACACAAGAAGTTGTTCCCTGGGCAAAAGACCAGGGCTTTTTGCCATATGCTTCCTCCTCGAAAAGCTTTATTTCATTCCCCCCATTAGCGAAAGTCTCAAAACATTGTCTATTTCACTTTCTTTGGGATTATTGTTAATTTTCCCGTGTAACTCAACTAATTCTGTTGCAGAGTGAGGTACCTGTACCTCGGACGCTGCCTCCTGATAAGCAAAATCCTTCTTTACCAGCGGGCAGGGCTTGGGGTGAGGAGGAGGGAAGAGGATTGGCTCTGATGAATCAAAGCTCTCCTCCAGGGATTGGAGGGAAGTGATATCATCTTGGGGAAGCCCCAGCTCCTCATTTTTTAGGGGCGGGAGGAGTTTAGGGTGAGGGGTGGGATTTGACTTTGGCGCGTTAAGCCACTCCCAAGGGCTGTGGCGGTGAGGTTGCCGAGGCCCAGCTCTTTCTCGAGTTTGGAAAACACTGGTCCCAAGCCTGCCCCAGCAGTGTTAAATTGCAACTCTAAAGCTCCTTGGCTCTGGACAAGCGTGTTTAACTGGTTCCTCAGGTTTTGGGCTAGCTTCCTCCCGGCATTCAGTTCTTGCTCCGCCCTGAGGCCTGCTGTTGTTTCAGGCTCCGAGGCAATTTGCAGCTGAATCAGCTCTTTCTCTGGCTGCTTGGCAGCATGTATTTCTGAGTCCAACCTCCACCCATATGGATACCAGGCCTTTTTCTTTACTAGGGTTTTTTAGTTTTCTTTTACCAAAGTTCATGTCTTCTCAAGTACCTGCAGATGGTGCTATTTTTTCCCACCACCCATCTCCCTCTTTAGGACAAGCTTTATAAACTTTTAGCAAGTCTGTCAGTGGAGAGCAGATCAGTTTCTACACAGGATTCCATTACTTTTTTGATAGAAAATACCAGTTTTGACCGAAAATTTATTTCTTTTTTATTCTGTAGCGAGCAGTTACTGCTGTATAAAGTACCGGTGTCACCTCAAGAGTACCCTGCTCACTGCGGCAATTAAAATGTAAGGCCCAAAAAACCTCGCTCAAAGAGACACTTCAGAAGACTTAAACTTTGTTATGTACTCTGAGTTAGACAAGCGGGAGAAATACTGACGAGATATTCTCAAGAGGTCATAATAACAAAAAAAGCCCCTTCACTGGCAACTTTAGAAAATCAGAGAACTTTGGCAAAAGTTTAGAGCAGCATTCAATCAACATTAAACATTCCATAAAGCATTAACTTAGCCCATTCAGCTTAAAAACTCCAAGCCTGTAAGATTTTAAGTTATTAAAAAATCTGAGGGGGGGGAATTAGAAGAATAAAGAGAAAGAGAGAATGACAAAAAAGATATAGAAAAGAATCAACATAGCTACCACTCCTGGTTCCAATGGTGTTCAGCTGATAGAAATTCCAAGAGGAGGTAGGGTCAAGACATGGTGGTCACCACATATCCTGAGTTAAATACCCTTTGGCTTTCCTGGGGCCTTCCCCCACATGGGGCTTCCAGTCACCTGGCCACTTAGGAGCTGGGTTAGGGGCTCCAGGCACAGGTGTGGAGCATTGTCTCCAGTGTGCCAGGGATTGGCGGCCACTGCTGGGCTGGGCTATAGGCCTGGGGCAGTGGGGTGTGTGGAGCAGGGCATTGCCTCACCAGAGCAAGGCCTGATCTGCCCCTTCCCCCACATAAAAGCACCTGAAATATTTTGAGCCAGCACTCTCTTCCAGTCTCTCACAACAAGGTTTCCAGGTTCCTGTGCTTCTTGGCTGTCAAGACTCCAAAGATTTGTGGCTGGATATTAAGAAACTTCCACTTTTATTCCTTCCAAAAGAGGCAGCATGAAGGTTGTTTTGTTTTTTGCTTTCTTATGCCTTCCCTCCTTTTTATGTCCTCTTCTTGAGATAGTCTCTGTAAAGCCTCTACTCTCTCCCCTTCCCCACAACAACAGAGGGGGACAATGGAAAAAACAATCTATGAGAGGCTAAAAATGTTAGAGTTACAATTTAATTAAAAATTTAAAAAAGCACTACACAACAATAAAAAGAAAATTGTACAAAAGAGGTAATGGCTTAACCAACAAAGGTTGACAAAGGTGAAGTGTCACATGGGGCCCCTACAACAAACACAAAATGGCAAGGGCTTATGGAGTGGTTCTGATGGTAGATGGGGGCTGCTGGCACTGCCTAGAGCAGCCCTGGACCTGCAGTGGCAGTTTCCTGCTCCCTCTCTGCAGCAGTGATCGTGGCAGTGGTGATGGCGATGGGTGTCTGTCCCTGCAGAGCTCTATTTGGCACTGCGGCTACCATCAGTCCGCCGTGCTGAGCAAGTGTGTGGGGATTGGTTCCGCCGCTGCGCTGCCTCTTCCTACCACCCTGCCGGGCTCCTTTTGGCTTGGCTGGACTCAGTTGATATCAGTGTCACAGCTCTGGTTTGCCTTGTTGTGCTGAAGCAGAGAAACAGTCCCACATGCTGCCCCGGCCCTGCTGGTTTCAGCTGTGTCCTGGAGCTGTCACTTCTGCACCACTCCTTGGGAGCCGCACAGCCACCCATCCTCAGCTGCAGGTCCTAAAAAACATTGTGGAAGGACAAAAATGGGGGAAAAGATGGTGCTGGTGCTGGGGTCCCAGGGCCTCTCTGCTGAAGTGAGCCAGACAGAATGATCCTTGCATTTCCGGTCATGGTATTTCCCTGCGAAAATCACACCCAGGGCTATGATATAAAATGTTTTTAATAATTAGCACCGAAAGATCCATGACCTTGTTTCTGTACCCAGGAGAGAACTCTAAATGTAATTAAAGTGGTGATTCTCCTTGTTTGGTGCTTTCTAGAGTTAAGGAAGATCCAGCTGGAACAAGCATTCTGGTTTTTGCTCAGAAGCAGTGGTGGCCAAAGATCACTAATGTGGTTCCTCACATCCTGGTTCCTTCT